>CM064516.1:5998061-6045268 GCA_032716605.1 Paralithodes platypus
CATCTAACTTATCGGACTTACCAGCCAAAAGACCGGCTCAATTGCGTCACAAACTTATTTTCTAGCAATATAATAATAAGTCCATATGACGCGATCGCGTCATATGTGTTTTTGTTTCACTCTGCCATATGACGCGATCGCGTCATATATGTCGCAAGGAGTTAATACATAGGATACATTTGTGTTTTCTTATCCTGTATAGTTGTATGTACTTGGACCAATTCAATGACTAATCTATTCTGTCTATGTATCTATGTAATCTATTCTGTACTTTCAAACTCTTTTGGCACATAAACTGTTCACACAGGCGCAAGCGTACAATCAGACACATGCATATAAATAAACATATCCACAACATTATACAGTACCTTAATGCCGCACATGCATACACACGAATTATCTCTCTTTCTCTCTCTCTCTCACATACACATGCCTGTGCGCGCGAGCGTACACACACACTTAGATCACGTTGGGAACGTCACGTTCACGTCGCCCGATGTTTGGAATCCTGGTTCTGGCAGTGGGGAGTTCGAATCCACACGCCAGCATGGGAAGGTTTCTCTAAAAATTTGCCCCTGGCAGTAAAGGCTATGTCTGGACAGATCAGTCTATCTATAGGGACCATAAAGTCTCCTGTGCACGTTCTACTCCCCCAGGGGTATGTAGGTACACTCGTCAGCAGCCAAGATCAATGTATTGATCACGTAGGATAATGTCTCTGTTAAGTATAGGATACGGAACTGTATTTGTTCAGCCTCATTTTGCTGCCAGTTTGAAATAAACCTATTATTATTATTTGTTTTCTTATGATTAGATAAAGGCGTGATACAAAATATATTGTTGTTTCTACCCAAACCCATATTGACCATCACGTTGTCAAATTTATTCGTATGTGCAGATACCCACCCAAACAGTGAGAGCAACGACGACAGTGAACATCGAGGGGAAAGTGGTAACTGTTTCCATGCACCGACCAACAAAATTAATTCCCAACGCAAAAACATGGACCTGAAAATAAAATATAAATTAATATCAAACTGCGACAGCCGTTTCATTTTCAGTTTTCCACAACAACAACAAAGACAAAGCTGTCAATACAAATATAAACCTAAAATAAAATTATGATTCCCTGGTGCCGGAGACAACTAAAGGGTATTGAACTGTTTGGTATTAATGGTGGGACTATAAACATCTGGGTATTAAGCCCGTGGGGGACATAAGGGATGGGGGTTTAGGTAGTGGGAGTCAGGGTTTATTTATTGTGATGTAAAGTTGTGTAACCGATCATGCAGTTGCAACCTTATAAATTGTAATATAAAAATTGTATTGTTGTTGTTCATATTCATACAAAGAAATGTTGCATCCCTTGCAATACTCTACAGATATTTTCAGGGTATATGTTCTGAGGAACTTGTTTCAATTATACCACCTCTCTGCATCTTTTCCCACAGAACTAAGGCAGGTGGAAATCCCCATGAATTCGCTCTCTCTCTTTCACGATGTAGAACTTCTGCTTATCAACATTAATTTATCCCTAGAACTTCTACTCTCGGGAATTCACTTCCTTGAGTTGCTCTCCACAAATGTATAACCCACAACAGTTTAAGTCCAATTATTAAAAATAAATTATGAATAGAGGATGCTTTAAGGCACATGGGCCTTTTTTGTTTTGTCTTTGTTTTTCCTTTCTATATTTATTATCTCCTTAAAAAAAAGTAAGCCAAAGATGCCGTTTATTGGAATCCCGCGGCGTCCAGGTAGTCCGCCACCTCTCTCGGGTGAGTCCAGAGATCTCTGATTGAGGTGATGTTTAAGTTATGTTTGTGTGGGGCAATGGTTGAGCAGTGAAGTAATGTGTATATACTTATGAAAGCGATACCATACACTAAGGCAGATAAAGATTTTTTTTTTTTTTTTTTTTTTTTTTTGAAGGGCGAGCGGGAGATATACAGTAGGGTGATTGATAAAATGTGTCTTTTTAAACGGGTAGGCTACATACAAATGTTTCAAGTGGGAATATATACATGCTAGATGTAATGTTCTTACGGATTAATTTATAGTTTGTAGGTGAATGGAAGAGTTTGCCTCGTTACAGTAATGTTAGCAGTGTGTGTCATCATTCATTCATCATATTACTATAATATAAACCCTGGTGGTGGTCCATTATGGCCAGCTATTCCTAGCGCTTGTATCTGCTTCATCTGCTCGGAACTGTCCATGTATAGCTCAACACACCTGTCCCTTCTGCCTCTCCTATCAATCCACTTTGACCGGATTGTTTTTGATCTTATTTTATTGTTAGTTTATGTTACTTTATAATATACTGTTGTGTCGTTTTATTCTTATGCGCAGATATTTACTCTCTTAGTCTGTGTCTGCTCCAATCTATATATCTATTGATGTATCTAACTGTGCTGCCGGCTGGACTTTAGTAATAGGGTAACGCTGGAGGAGGGAGATAGCCATACAGATGCCTTAATATTTACATTCACTCTCTCTCACATTACATACTCTAACTCTCACAACACACTCGTTTGCACAACACATACACTATCACGATATCATTTTCTATCACATCCAAAGACACACACACACACACACACACACACACACACACACACACACACACACACACACACACACACACACACATATACAAACACACTTCCCTCAATTCTATGTCCAGTCAAATAAAACATACATATACAGTATATGTGAAATCCAAAAAGCCATACAGGTGGATAGGAACAAGTCCCAGAGTTTCATTCCGACATTTAGTTCAGTACATTCCTGTATACTGAATGAAGTCCAGTAGAACAGGTAATAACGAAAGAAGACAGGGGAGAACGAAAGAGAACAGGTGAGAATGAAAGAGGACAAGTGAGAATGAAAGAGGACAGGTAAGAACGAAAGAGGACAGGGGAAAACGAACAAGGACAGGTGAGAATGAAAGAAGACAAGTGAGCATGAAAGAGGACAGGTAAGAACGAAAGAGGACAGGGGAGAACGAACAAGGACAGGTGAGAATGAAAGAGGACTGGTGAGAATGATAGAGGACAGGTGAGAATGATAGAGGACAGGTGAGAATGAAAGAGGACAGGTGGGAATGAAAGAGGGCAGGAGAGAATGAAAGAGGACAGGCAAGAATGAAAGAGGACAGGTGAGAATGAAAGAGAACAGGTAAGACTGAAAGAGTACAGGTGGGAATGAAAGAGGACAGGTGAAAATTAAAGAGGACAGGTGAGAATGATAGAGGACAGGTGATACTGAAAGAGGACAGGTAAGAATGAAAGAGGACAGGTGGGAATGATAGAGGACAGGTGAGAATGAAAGAGGACAGGTAAGAATGAAAGAGGACAGGTTGGAATGAAAGAGGACAGGTGGGAATGAAGGAGGACAGGTGAGAATGATAAAGGACAGGTGAGAATGATAGAGGACAGGTGAGAATGATAGAGAACAGGTGAGAATGAAAGAGGACAGGTGGGAATGAAAGAGGGCAGGTGAGAATGAAAGAGGACAGGTAAGAATGATTGAGGACAGGTGGGAATGATGAGGGCGGGTGAGAAAGAAAGATAAAATATGGGAATGTAAGAGGCCAGGTGAGAATGAAAGAGGACAGGTGGGAAAGAAATATGACAAAAGGACAGGTAAGAAAGAAATAGGAGAGGTGAGAATGAAAGAGGACAGGTCAAAATGAAAAAGAACAGGTGAGCATGAAGAGGACAGATGGAAATGAAAGATAACAGGTGGGAATGAAAGAGGACAGGTGGGAATTATAGAGGACAGGTGGGAATGATAGAGGACAGGTGGGAATGAAAGAGGACAGAGGTGAGAATGAAAGATACTAGGTGAGAATGAAAGAGGACAGGTGAGAATGGAAGAGGACAGATGGGAATGAAAGAGGGCCGGTGAGAATAAAAGAGGGCAGGTGAAAATATAAGAGGACAGGTGAGAATGAAAGAGGACAGGTGAGAATGAAAGAGGACAGGTGAGAATGAAAGATAATAGGTGAGAATGAAAGAGGACAGGTGAGAATGGAAGAGGACAGATGGGAATGAAAGCGGTCAAGCGAGAATTGAGAGAATAGGTGAGTATGAAAGAACAAGTGAGAATGAGAAAAAAGTAAGGACGTAATAGGATAGGTGAGAATGAAAGGACAGGTGAGAATGACAGAGATTTCAGAGAGAAACAACAAGCAAAGTAGTGGAGCAGATAACTGCAAATTTCAGGAAAATCGTTCAAATGGTGATGCAAGCATGAAATTTGGTACATGTACCCTTCAAGGTCCATTCTTCTCAGAAATACCGCTGGCCACGCGAAAATCCAAGATGGCGGTCATTTTTCAAGATGGCTGCCGTGCCTGACCATATATTGCTTAATTTTTGTTTAATTATTACCTGGTGAACATTTCAAGAGAAAACTGTTTCTTGCTAACCAGATTAATGAGAAGCACTGTTTTAATCATTGTCATAGTCTATAATTGGAATTTTAGAATGGCATCCAAGATGGCATCCATTAATTTCATATGTTCATATCTAAGCAACTACTGAACATATATACATGGTTTTTGGTGTGCACATACATTCTTTGGGTCAGATAATCCAATGGAGCCATTTTCACATTTGTTAGTAAGGACTGAGGCAGTGAAGAGATCTTGCAAATATAATAGAGTGATGTCAACACACAACCAGGGCACACTGGTAACATTGCTGCTGTGCAACTCAGCATGGGGTTCAGTGTCAGCTTATTTTACTGTACTATACTATAAGTTGTACTGTAGTTTAATTTAGTGTCCCAAATGCTTTCTAACAGCCCCATATCAATTAGCTACTAGACAGTAGTTGGTAGTTAGTAGATAGAGTTAGATAGCCGCACCTGAATTGACAGGGTGTGCCAGCGCGGGAGAGCCGAGCCAAGGGTAAGGGGGCTATACATGACTTGCTCATGTACTTACCTGGATGGTGTACAGATCACACGGGACTTAAATGGCACTGGATGAATGATCGGGCTAGGTGTAGGTCACCTGAACCTAGTTGTATCCCATACAGTAATGTGTGTGTAATTTTGTTAAGGTGGTAAAAGGATAAACCCTCGGCCTTAATCAGAAAGCAAAATGGCAGATTCAAAATCCATTTTTCCCATAAGACAAACTGACTGGTCAAAATGTTGTCTTTGCCAGAAAGACAAAATAGGTGAAGATTTAACATCACCTAGAATCCATTATTCCCTTGAACATGACGGTTATGCTATGCTGGCTACCAACATACCAATGTTTCATGAAATCCAGGAAATGCCATTGATCGTGGATCCAACAAGGCTTGATGAAGGTGACGGCATAGATGCCACTTTGAGAAGAAATCAGGCAAAATACCATGTCAACTGCCGGTTGTTGTTTAACCCTTAATTAGCGGCGAGCAACATAAGTCGAGTTAAATAAAGCTGGACTATGTGGCGGCGCTCGACATAGGTCGTGTGGCAATTTCAGCACGTAATGTTGCTGAGAGAGAGAGACAAGTGGTGGCAGGAGAGTAGCGAGCGTATGACTGCTCCAGACCACTGCGGCGAACCTACTGACACGAATCCCACCTCCTTCCTCCCTCTCTCACTCGCTATATACGGAATTGTATGGGGAAAGTGCCTAATTACATGCTTTTTGCACTCGCGTTGCACGGTTATTGCAAGAAAACTAGCCATCATAAAAGGATCGTTATGGTGTCATTCGAAAGCTCTGTTTATGCCCTTTCAGGAATAGATACTTGTTTTACGTTCTGGGTCTTATTTAGGCATGAAAATGATCACGTAAACAGCCCTATTTTGGCTAAAAACACCCCGCTGGGCGGTACATATAAATAAACCGCATAGGCCGCTCGTAAGGTGTTAACAACAGCAAGCTGAATCGCACAAGGAAACGCCGATCTAATCGTCAAAGTAGTGATTCTGAAGACAATCATGCAAAGCAACGTCGAACTAGCTATGATGGTCAAACTTGTATTTTTTGTGAGAAAGTGGCACCTGCATCTGATCTCAGGCAGGTAATGACCATGAACCTTAACAAGAGGCTACAAGAGTGTGCAGAGGCACTTAACGATTGCAAGCTTCTTGCTAAATTGAGTGGTGGAGATGCTATTGCACAGGAGCTAAAGTACCACAGAGTGTGTCTCAGTGCCCTCTACAACAGGGAAAGGTCCCACCTGAGAAACCTTGAGAAAAGCTCAAGTGCCACTGATCTGGAGCCAGATGTTTATCCATTAATTTGATCAGAGCTGGTGACATACATTGTTGAAAGCAACCTATGCTCAGAAGAGCCAGTCACATTTCGCCTGGCAGATATATGACACCTTTACCAACAGCGTCTGGCACAACTTGGTGTGGATTTACCACGTGTAAATTCCACCAGACTGAAGGATAAACTTCTGGAAGAAATTCCAGAACTTGAAGCTCATAGAAGTGGAAGAGATGTACTTCTTGCATTTCAGAAAGATGTGGGCAAAGCAATTACCCAAATTTCTGATTTTTCAGATGCACTCATCACTGCTAAAGCAGCAAAGATTCTAAGAAAATGCATGCTTGAACATCAATCAAAATTTGATGGCACATTTGCAGCTGGTTATGTGCAAAATGCCATACCTCCCCTTCTGCTTCAGTTTGTGGGGATGGTTGAACATGGAGCTGACATTAAGTCTCAACTGAGATTTTGAGTTTCAAAGTCTGATCAGGCCATTGCCCAATTGATGCAGTTTAACTGCTACTCCCGATACAAAGAGGGAGCTGCTACACATAGGCACTCAAAAGACAGAGAAACACCATTCCCAGTCTACATGGGACTCTCAGTCTATGCCAAAACCCGGAAAAGAAACCTGGTCGAAATGCTGCATGAGCATGGCCTCAGCATCTCATATGACAGGGTGTTGGAGGTCTCAGCTGAATTAGGAGATGCCACAGTCAACAAGTATGTCGAGGAGGGTGTGGTCTGTCCACCAGTACTGCGTAAAGAGTTGTTCACCACTGCCGTGATGGACAACACCGACCACAACCCTTCCGCAACAACTGCCACAACCTCCTTCCATGGGACTAGCATTTCTGTATTTCAACATCCCACCAAGGTAAATGGTGGCCAGGAGCGTCAAAAACTCAGGTTTGGACCTGAGAAAGTCAAGGCCGTTCCAGAACTTCTTGACACATTCACAAACATTACTCCTGCATCCTTCAAAGCAAAGAACCCCTGCCACCAAAACTTCCACTGCCTAAGCTGCCACAGATGTCTTCGGCCCACAATTGGCCATGGAGTACCAGTGGCTAGAGAAAGTAATAGTGACTGAGGAAGTAGATGGTGCAGTGAACTTGACATGGTCAGCACATCATGCTTCAATGAAGAGAGGTCCAGAATTTGAAGTAAGCATTACTTCATTGCTTCCTCTTCTGCGGGACCAAGCTCACTCTGTTGCTACTGTCAAACATGTGATGAAGAAAGTACAGGATGTAGTAGCTTATCTGAACCCTGGTCAGGTACCTGTTATCGCAGCTGATCAGCCAATCTATGCCCTTGCAAAACAGGTGCAGTGGCAATGGCCTGACCAATATGGAGAGGACAAGTACCTGGTCATGTTTGGAGGTCTGCACATTGAGATGGCAGCGCTAAAGTCCTTGGGCACTCTCCTCAAAGACAGCGGGTGGACAGGAGCCTTGGTGGAAGCAGGTGTGGCTTCATCAGGCACTGCAGAATCTTTCCTGTCAGCTGCAAGTGTTACCAGGACACGTCAAATGCATCAGGTTACAGCATGCAGCCTGTACAAGCTCCTGAAAGCTGCATATGTGGATCACTGTGCAGAGCTACCAGATCACAAAGAAGAGACATTGAGCTTTGAGGAGTGGTGTGCCATTCGTAAAGAGCAAAGCCCTCAGTTCCACTTCTGGCACATGGTGCTGTCAATGGAGCTTGTCATCTTCTTGCTCATCAGGTCTTTCCGTGAAGCCAACTTTGCTCTCTATTGCCAGGCATTGAGTGAGTTAATCCCCTTCTTCTTTGCCAATAACAATACAAATTATGCCAGGTGGCTTCCAGTCCACCTGAGGGACATGCTCACTCTGGAGAGCACACACCCTGATCTGTCTCAAGAATTCAAGAAGGGAAACTTTGTTGTCCACAAGACAAGTCGTGACTTCTCCGCAAATAACTACTCAAATAGCACGGCTTTAAATAGCCTTTAAATAGCCTGCTGATGGCTGCTATTTACTTGTATGACGTCACGGTACTTTTGCGGTAATTTTCACCGAGTTCCAATATCACCGAAACTACCGTGATGTCAACACAATGGGTTTAAGGAAATTTTACTATGGCAAAGGTGCGTAAACACGGAAAATCACGGAAAAGTTACCTCACGAAAACAAGTAATATCTCAGTAACTACTGGGCCTATGGAGCTGAATTTTTTTACAAGACCTAAGCTGAAAGTGACCTCTCTCACGTGGTTTATGACTCATTTCTCTATCTTTATTCTTTGATTAGCTATTAAGCCATAAACACTACCGAAAATCGCCAAAAAAATCCGGCCTCCTCGGGTTAATGGCGGCCATATTGGACGCCATCTTAGTTAAAGTCTATTATGCAACTGCTTTGGACAAAATTACCTTCACTTACCACGTTAGAGCCAAAAAAAATGGATTGGACAGTATTCATGTCTTTTTTCTTTCAATTAACTGACCCATAACAGTAGGGGTCAGTCAGATGTGTCGGCCATCTTGAAAAATGATCGCCATATTGAATTTTTGCGTGGCCAGCGGTATGTGCTTTGAAAGTGAGCTTTGAAGAATACCTGTACCAAATTTCATGCTTGCATCACCATTTGAACGATTGTTTCACTTATCTGCTTCACTAAAGGTGTTTTTTGCATACAGTGCTTCCAAGAGCATTTTCGGGTCTTACTGCTTCATTTTTGCGTAATTTCTTCCTGTAATAAAATTGGCCATATTTTATAATATATATTCCCACGATTGTCCCAGTCTGTTGGTGTCTCAACTCTCGCCTCACAGTCTCACTCTAAAATCATAATGCATCTTCTTGCCTAGAAATCATGTTGCCTCTGTCGCCTCTTCCACAATATATCGAGGCAAGGAAATGTACGTTGACGACCAGCCGCATTTCTCTACGTATCTCCATTGCGTGGTTGGCTAAGTCGGCTGTAGAACATGACAACATCGAACTCGGTTCTTGCCATTTATGGTGTTCCTCTGACTAGAAGAGAGATATGTGATAAAACTTGGTGGAAAAGACAGATACATATTAGGTTACTTATCATTCGGCTCCTTGAGGAGTTTGAAAAAGGAGAATCAAGAGTTAATATACATCAGACGGAATACGATTTGGTACAGTACCAGAAATAAAAACAGACTTGTCGTATTAATCATAAAAGAGAGAGCGTTGCCTGCAGCTCCATCGGGAGACGGTCCCCAGCTGCAGTATCATACCTTTAATAACAAATTTAGACTGGTAATAGAGAACATTCTTTTTGGTTTTGTTGTTGTGCTTGTCTCTTGTTACTTTGGTCTGGTAGCCGAGGCATGTATAGGGACACTTTGATTAACTCTTTGGCAGTATACCTCTCTACTTTTATATTTTCTTCCTTATCATTTCGTTCTACTACAAAGACCTTGAGAGTGTGCGTTATTTGTTTATGCCCATTGTCAAATAAATCCTACTTAATGTCCATGCTTTCCAAGAACCCACACTAACATTAACCGCCTTACTGCCCCTACCAATGACCCTCACCACAACCCAACCATACTGTTGTATTCCTTACGGTAGTGTATGAGTGTATTTGTGAGAGAGAGAGAGAGAGAGAGAGAGAAAGAGAGCACACAGCTAGGTAATACGGTTCTCAGCTCTCAATCTTCCCCCTCCCCTTCAGCTACTAACGCTACTTGTCCCCTACTTCACCTCCTCCTCCTTTATTTGGTGCCACAGAATAAACAGTGACTGGACAACTGCACACATATACTGTATACTTATAGTCTTAAGCAAGGGAACTGCTCACTCGTTTCTTCCCTCACAACAACATAGGGAAGACCAAGCCCCTTTACCTGTATCCTAATAAAGCTTCACTAAAACTGAATTACTTACAATGCAATGCTTTGATTTTTCCGCTTAATTTCGACATTCTATTATCATTTTTATCGTCACTGTACTTGACATTCGCGTCGTTTGGGACCGTGTACTTCGGGAGGCCACTGTATACTAAATAGACACATTTATAACCAGTTGCCAATACTGATCATAGAAATTCTATGAACAATTCTTCGTTTCTCATAAAAGGTTACATGTATTTTTATGGAATCTGTTTGCATCCTCAACATAGCGTTATGGTAAATGATTATCCACTAAGATTAAATATGCCCATCTTCTGCCATGTACTTTACAATAGTGCTATAAATAGAAGTGGCAATTCATAGTTTATGTTCGTATACTGGTGTCTTTAGTGTGATGCTTGGTATTGACACCACTTGCTCTAATCAACGGTCACATTATCTAATAATCTGTAATAATTTATCTAAAACAGTATACCTATGCGTTAGGACTTAACTTTTACATAATTATAATTGACACTACATAATTATGATATCGGCTGCATTCTCTCCATATATATTTATGACGTCCACCAGCGTGGGCAGAATCGCCTCTCGTTAGCCACTAGCGCTCGCCAGGGACATTGAAATGGGCTACAGTTATCCGAGAATGTTGTTCTTTCTTTCCTTGTGCTCGCATTGTCACAGACAGTCCAGTGGTGGTATTTGTTTTCGTCTGTGACAACGGGAAGTATTTTATATCATTAGTAGAATATAAGATGCATGGTGTAAAGTTAAGGAGAAAGAGCGATAGAGGCAGCGTGGTGGTAGTGTGTGCGTGTGTATGTATGTTGCTGCCTCCCTCGCTCGGAGGAGTTTTCCTGCTCGCACGGGCTTTCCCGCGCCCTTGATTGGCTGGCGGTTCCTGGCGCGTCTTAGGGGCCTGCTGCCTTGTGACGTATCGGCCCGTGATTGGCCGACCATCGCGCCTTTGTGGGCTCCTGTGTGACTTGCCTCCTGTGTGAGGGTCCACGGGAGCTGTTCTCCTCAGGACAGGCTTGGCGTGCATGCTTTTAACTTCCCTTTGCATACTCTCTCCCGTTCACCCCCCTTTACCACTGTCTCTCTCTCTGACCTTCTTCTTTTCCATTGCTTCTCACCTTTATTCAATTGCTTGTCCCCTTGGGTTCTGCATACAGTTTCCATAGCCGGCCCAATGTATTGCATGCGCCGTCCTCGGAGATATGTACATGTACTTAGAATAGGTTTTGAGGGTTCTTAGTTAGTAGAGGTTGGGAACTTAGTGTGTCTCCATTATTGATTTTTTTTTTTTTTTTTTTTTTTTTTTTTTTAAGAGATAATGAACGGAGGAAGGAAAAACACAGATAAAACAAAAAGGTCCATGTGCCTAAAGGCATCCTCCATTCATAAAATGTTTGTAACAACTGGATTTAAACATTTGTTGATTGTAAGTTTGTGGAAAGCAATTCGAGGGAAGTGAATTCCAAAGAGTAGTAGCTCTGGGGATAAATGAATTCTGATAAGCAGAAGTTCTGCATTGTGGAGGAGAAAGTGTAAATTCATGGGCGCTCTCAGCTGCCCTAGTTCTACGGGGAAAGATGTGGAGAGGCGGCACAATTGAAGCAAGTTCCTCGGAACAATTGCTGTGAAAATATCTGTAGAATAATGCAAGGGATGCAACGTTTCTTCGTATGGCTAATGTAGGAAGGTCCTGTGTGATTGCAGGGTTATTGATTAATCTAATAGCTTTAATTTGAATTTTGTCCAACTGCCTCAATGCAACCACTCCACTTCCACCCCACAGAGGTGAACAGTAATCCATCTGAGAGCGCACATGACTTTTATATATTACGGCCAATTAGTGTTTCTGCTCTTTTATTTAATGCTAGACTGGGATAAGGTAACTGTAGTCGTCGTCACCGATGTGTGTATGGTTTGCTTATACCTACACGACTTCGACCGGTCCTGTGGTAGCCTGTGTTGTCTTTTCGCTTGCGTTCTTTACGAGTGCAGCATTGTGTTGACTGAGGGTTTTAGCCTGTTCCAGTTCCACACTTTGCTGCCTCTTTACTTGTCTTTAGAGGGTCACCAGGATAGAACCAGATACTTGTGATCTGGATCTATCAAGAGAGCACCCTAGTCAATTAACGTAACTTAAAGGATGCAGTCTTAAGGACATCACTAGGCTATGAGCCTGTCTTGCTCAACCACAGTTCCTTACATAGAGTATTCCAGCTAGACATTATTAATCGAGTAGACACTTATTAGTATTTAATATAAGCTCTTTGATATGTACGCATTATTATTCACAGCATTTATTAGTCTAGGTTGTTGTTGAGTTGCACAACCATAGCAGACTGTTTCGTTGATGAGGAAGTACTTCTTTTAGTGTCGAGCATTACTACCGTTGCGCATTTATAGTATGCTCGTGTCAGTTAACATTATATGTCCTATCTTTTAGTGTATTCAGTCTACACGTGTGGTGTCCTGCCTCCTGCCTTTATATAATTTAAGATACGAGCATCTTATGAGCATCAGACTTTCTTCAGAAGTTTCGAGGTCTATGCTGTAGGACTATACTTCACTTTCTTTCAGATAGGAGTGAAGAGTTTATTGTTGTTTAGAGTAACTATATTGAAGCATCTTTTTATTGTATTAAATCTTGCAGTGATTTAATTGATCTTTCCATAGATTCCTGTTTATGCATTTTAACGTAACTTGCATCTTGTTTGTTTTCAGGCTATACCAGTGTAGGTTAGCCTTAAGTAGAGCACATTTATGCCCAGTTAAGGATACCCCGTTATCGCAGATTAACTCTGGAGGGTATAGATGTTTTTGTTCGCCGGCATATAAGTTCGAGGGTTTGGATCTAGCGTACCGTTGTTGCATAGTGCCCTATTACTAGTCCAATCATTAAGTTCCCTTGTTTTATTCGTAGCCCCGGTCGTAACATATTTGTTTTACATTACTTTTAAACTTAAGGTCAAAATGTTCTAGACATGATGCAACCATCACTCATTCACTCTCAGACCATGCCTAATTTATTCATCTACCTTTATCTCCTGCCCCATTTTCACGACTGTTTCTCTCTTCCTACTACCTCCCTCATCATTTCATCCTCTCTCTCTGCTTCTCCCAAGTTGCTCCTAATTCTTTCAACATCTCCCTTCCTTCTTCCTCCCTCAAGGTCCTCTTACTTGTCCCTCCCACTTCTCATCTGTTTACCTCCAGCCAGTTCGTCCTCCATCTGCCGATTCCTGTTTCCCATAACTAGTTTTTCCTTCTCCACACTCTGTCCATCGTTGTAGCTCCTCCCCCTACCCTCCCCTCACTATCCCTCTTTGTATCTCCCCCCTTCCCCTCCGCCCACCCTTTCTATCTCCTCCCCCTTCCCTCTCCATATCTTTAACTTGTACACCCACCCACCCAGTTTTTATTCCGTACTTTACAGACCTTTTTTGTGTCTACCTTAACACCTTACGAGCGGCCTATGCGGTTTATTTATATGTACCGCCCAGCGGGGTGTTTTTAGCCAAAAATAGGGCTGTTTACGTGATCATTTTCATGCCTAAATAAGACCCAGAACGTAAAACAAGTACCTATCCCTGAAAGGGCATAAACAGAGCTTTCGAATGACACCATAACGATCCTTTTATGATGGCTAGTTTTCTTGCAATAACCGTGCAACGCGAGTGCAAAAAGCATGTAATTCGGTACTTTCCCCATATAATTCAGTATGTAGCGAGTGAGAGAGGGATGAGGGAGCTGAGATTCGTGTCAGTAGGTTCGCCGCGGTGGTCTGGAGCAGTCATACGCTCGCTAGTCTCCTGCCACCACTTGTCTCTCTCTCTCAGCAACATTACGTGCTGAAATTGCCACTCGAGTTATGTCGAGCGCCGCCACATAGTCCAGCTTTATTTAACTCGACTTATGTGGTGAGCCGCTAATTAAGGGTTAATAGATCCTGTTGTTCCTGCTAAATTCATCACTCCTTCTCTCCGACCCACTAGTTCTTCCCTCATACTTTACTTCTCCCCTACACCCGGTTCTACATCTCTCTCTCTCTCTCTGTAATAATAATAATCGGTTTATTTCGAGCCGGCAGCCAATGAGGCTGAACAAACACCATTCCTTAACCTAACTTATCCTAAGTAGTCAACAGATTTGACTCTGGCTGCCACAAGGGCGCCTACATTCCCTCAGAAGGGGTAAGATATGGGCTGGGAACCAAGTGGAACCCAGAGGTAGTGCATCCACACCTAACCTCCACAGCCCTAAAATATTTTGACAGAACCTCACCGGCAGGTAGCTGGGATCGAACCCGCACTACCCAAGTCAAGTGACTAGAGCAGCGGTTCCCAAACTTTTCCAGTACGTGACCCCTTTCAGTAGTACCAAACCTACCATGACCCCCACCTTTATAAGCCTTCCGAAAAAATACTAATTTCCAATGGCGCAGATACATTTTAAAGTTTAATCACAGCAGAGAGAGCAATAAAAACATAATATCAAGCATTGGAAGTAAACAGTCGTACGATAAAACCTAAATATAAAAATAAAACAAATACCTAAATATCATAAAAAATTTCCTCAAATTCTTGGACCCTCCATGACCACCAGAAAAAGGCTCATGACCCATTTGGGGGTCATGACCCGCAGTTTGGGAACCGCTGGACTAGAGTATGGTGACTTAGTTGGCTCGGCCACTGTGACCCCTTTTCACTGTGTGTGTGTGTGTGTGTGTGAGTGTGTGTGTGTGTGTGTGTACCCCATCCCTCCGAGCATCCATCTCCAAGTCACGTCTTCCAGGCCTCTCTACCGTCTCCTGTATCACCACTATAGGTGTTTTCACTTCCAATTTTCACATTTTACGTCCGCCTTTCTTTCTGTTCGTACTGCAACCATTTTATTTCCGTCTCCAACATCCATATTTCCTTCTTTTTGCTTCCTTCACTCTCGTTATCTTAATTATTTTGTCCCTACTCCAATTCTCTATTTGTTCACCTCATGTCCCTCTTTTTACTTCTTTCACTCACTTTGTGTCCTTATTGTATTATATTAATTTCACGTTGTGTTTCTTTTGTATTGCTTCCCTCTTTCGCCTCCCCCTTTTTCGTATATAGTTGTTTGCTTTCTGTTATGTTTGATTGTTTATCTTCCTCCTTTTCGCTTCTTCTTTGATAATTTTTCATTTCGAGTCATCTTCCTTCGTCGTCTTCCCCTTTTCTCTAGTATATTCATGACTAGGAAGAAATATCGCTAAATTGTGTCAAATACGTTCCTAACAGATGTATTTCAATCCATCTCAGAGTCCTCGTCTGTTTCTTTTTGTTACCTTTCTTTGTATCCTTTCCATTCATGCGATGTAACACGAATACACCCATTATACCGATGGATATTATATGCGAGTATTTCATCGTGATCAGATAGTATTTAAATACAGTTGTTTATTAATTTTACCGTTAAGCTTTAGAAAGTACCAAATTTAAGGTTATACACAAATGTACACGAGCAGTCGCTATGAGTTGTGTTGCATGCGCTGAAGATACATGTATATCCTTATCATCACCACTTTTAGTGTGTAAAGCTTTTGGGATTTAGTATGTATCAGGTTTTGGTATGCATCACTGAGTATCTTTATAATCGAGCAACAAATGTTCATGGTCATTTTTGGTTCATTACCGGAGATGTTTGGGGCGGGAGGACATTGAATATTAGGGAAAGTTAAACGTCCATATTCGGGTACCAAATTAATGTGCTGACCAAGTGTCATTTAAACCCACCTTTAGTTGTGAGAAATATTGCTGTTTGCGTACACACACGCACACACACACACGCCCGCGCATTCTCTCTCTCCCTCTCTCTCTCTCTTTCATCGACGGCCATATAATCTCCACATTACCCAGTGTTGGCGGAGATCGATACACTTGGCCGTAACCAATACTACTTCCTCCTTCAGCAGAGCGCAGCAATGGCAGCAATATTTAATGTTGTGAGATTGTCTTTATGATCCAATTTGTGCTACAATTATTGTTCCTCCATACCATAAGGGTATGGAGTTTGGCTGTATTGTTGTATGTGTGCTTTGTTGGTTAAGGACTTTGGTGTGAGTTGAAGAATATATATAATTTGGTTGGTTTGTATATGTGTGTGTAGGGAGGGGCTGGGGGATGGCCTCCGTTATATATATGTAGGTTTACATGTGAATGCATGCTGTTTCTATTGATAGAGTACTTGTTTTTGACTAGTGTCTATTATATGTATTTTTCCCCGCTATCTGTGTTCCCTTTCCTAGGTTTATTCTTGATCCTCTCTACCCCTTTAAGGGGAGGTTTTTAGTTAGTTCGCTAGACCTCCATCAAGCTTAACAATACAGCCCCTAGACCCCATTTCAAGATAAATTTGTACATTTTTCGGTAGAAAAATGTCCCGGTTCCTCTTAAATTACAGGCTCGCTATCGCTCGCCAGGAAAAAATCAACACCTAAATGGCACGAAAAGTCTGAAAATTTACATAAATGGGGCGAAAGTTCTTAAAATCGCCAAACTAATGGGGCGAACGTCTTATAATATCAAAAGCAATGGGGCTAACCATGAGGGAGAAAGGGGTCAAGACAAAAATCCCTCAAGTGGAAATCTCCCCTTAACCCGGGAGCTGCGGGGAGACTCATAAGAGTTCCCCCGGCGGACTGCGGGGAGACTCTTAAGAGCAGAGCTTTTGAACGCGTACCAAAACCGCGCGTTTATAGCCAGCCGGCTGAAAATTGGTGTGGGTATAGTACTACATGTCAACTCTCGACACCACCCTGCCAAACGCTCGCCCCGCACTCGTGCAAGCACCACCGCGCCAGTAACCACGCACTAGTCATGGAGCCCACACGTCCCTCACGCTCGCTCCCTGATGACACAACCAGCCATCCTTCTGGTGGTGTTAGCCGCCGTGGAAGGCAGAGGGTGGCTGCTAAAGACCCTAGCTACCAGTGCGACACGCCCTACAGCTCGGAGGACGAAACACCTGCACCCAAAGCACGAAAAACACGTGCAAGCACGAGAAAGGTACAGAGGTCATTGGTGTTTCGGGACACTCTGCCACCACGACCCAGGCCACTACAACAACCACTACCACCACCACTGCCACCACTGCCACCCCTGCCACCGGTACCAGCGACGCAGGAGGCCGCCCTAGGGCTGCAGAACCTGCGGGGGCAGGAAAAATTAAAGGCACGGGCGTAGGGAAGAGAACCCGTACGCCAGCCACAGTGCCCCTACCACCACCACCACCACCAGCCGCCCCTGGCCCGGCTGCCCCTGCCACCCCTGCCACCGGTACCAGCGACGCAGGAGGCCGTCCTAGGGCTGCAGAACCTGCGGGGGCAGGAAAAATTAAAGGCACGGGCGTAGGGAAGAGAACCCGTACGCCAGCCACAGTGCCCCTACCACCACCACCACCACCACCAGCCGCCCCTGGCCCGGCTGCCCCTGCCGCCCCTGCTGCCCCTGCCGCCCCTGCCGTCCCGGCCGCCCCTGCCCAAGGAACAGGGAAGGGGAAGGGGAAAGGGAGAGGGAAAGCGACTGCTGGCCCTGCTGGCCCTGGTGTCCCTGCCGGCCCTGCTGCCCCTGTTACCCCTGCTGCCCCTGCCGCCCATGCCGCCCCTGCCCAAGGAACAGAGAGAAGGGCGACAGGCACCACCATCATCTTGCCATCAAGGCCACGCACCACTGCTGCCCCTGCCGCCGCCCCTGCCACCGCCTCTGCTGTCCCTGTCCATAAGACTCCCGCACGTGCAAAAGTGACCCGGAAAACTCTGACACCATCAAAGTATGCCGCCCTGCTGTTTGATGGTGATTCGCAGGACATTGGCAGCCCAGGTTTCGACGACGAAGCCCTAGCACGGGACCAAGGGTGGGGGGATTTGGGAGTGGACAGTGGGAGTGAGTCCGACGTCGGTGACGAAAATGAGGAAGGGCATCGTCTGTCAAGTGAAGAGGATGGTGATGATGATGAAGTGCTGTATCGCGACCATGGAAGCGATATTTCAGACGATGAAGCAGACGCAGACGACATTCCGATCCCTGAGCTGCCTTCGTTCGATTGGTCTGACGGGGTCAATTTTGTACCTGACGTGCCCCAGTTCTATCCTGGGACGTCAGGAACAACTGACGACTGGCCCTGTGACGATCAATCGAACGAAAGCGACTTCTTCCTCGCTTTTTTCGACATGGAGGTAATGACGTACATCGTTGCCCAAACAAACGCCTACTACAGGTGGGTGTTTGGCAGATTGGACGTCCTTTCTCCAAAAGCGAGAATACGAGGCTGGGTGGATACGACTGTGGAAGAATTTATGACGTTCTTTGCCTTGTTGTTCCTCATGCCTCTGATCAAGAAGCATGTGTTGCAACACTATTGGAAGCACGACCCTCTCATCGCCACCCCAACTTTCAATAAGTTCATGACTCGTGACATATTTTTGTTGCTGCTAAGATTTATGCACTTTGCAGACAACGAAAATCCTAACAGGATTGACAGGATATGGAAAGTTCGGGATGTGTTCACCATGTTGTTGGAGAGGTATAGGAAATACTTTAACCCCTTCCTCAATTTGGTGATTGATGAGTCGCTCGTGCTCTTCAAAGGACGTCTTGTTTTCAAGCAGTATATCCCCTTGAAAAGGCATAGGTTCGGAATCAAGCTCTTCGTTTTGTGTGACTGCGAAACTGGAATAGTGCTTGACATGATCATGTACACAGGCACTGACATTGACATACCAAAAGCCGCTGCCAATGACCCCATGGGCATGTCAGGTGCCATCGTCAGGAAAATGTTGGCACCTTACCTGGTCAAAGGCCACATCATCTACACTGACAACTGGTATACTTCTCCTGCTCTCTGACAGTTTCTTCATGACAACCAAACAGGGTCATGTGGGACTGTCAGAAAGACAAGAAAGTTTATGCCAAAGTTCACAGGTAATGTCATTCCTCTCACAGATGCCTCCTCCAGTGACACACCTTCAGAAGAAGACCTGGCCCAGGAACACCGCGAGAGGCATGTGCGAAGAAGGCGACGAAAGGGGCAGAAATACAAGCAGCTCGAGAAGTGTGGGAAAGTGATAGCCCTGAAGTGGAAGGATAAGCGAGACGTCCACCTGCTTTCCACCGTCCACACAGGTGCCCAGATGGATTCTGGCAAAATCCACTACCGAACCAGGAAGACAATCTACAAGCCCGACATGGTAGTGGACTACACTAAGAACATGCGCCTGGTGGACAAGTCTGACTGTCAGCTGTCAGGCGTTGAGTGTCTGAGGAAGACTGTGAAGTGGTATCACAAGCTCTTCCTCCACCTAGTTGATATAACGATGCTGAACGCCTACAACTTGTGGTTGGTGAAAAAGGATATGGCCCCAAACCAGAAGCTGAAATTCCGGGAGTTCGTCTACAACGTCTCATACCAACTCCTGGAGAAGTATGGCACCACCACTCACAGACGTACGGCATGGCGTGGGGATCACGTTCCTGACCGCATCCAGCTGGGTGTCGAAAGACACTACCCCATCAACACTGAGATGCTTGGCACTCGTCACAGGCAGGCGCAGTGCACCGTCTGCAGCTCCAGTGTCAGGAAACCCCATGTCACCAAAAGAGTCACCTCAATGTGCGCCGAGTGCAAAGTTCCACTCTGCCTGGGTGACTGCTTCAGGGACTACCACACCTTCAAGAATTATTGAGTGTCGCCCTGCCCTGCCCTGGACTCGCCCCGTGCCCTGCCCTGGACTCGCCCCCTGCCCCGCCCTGTGCTGGACTCGCGCCCTACCTTACCTGACCTGACCTAATTGATCACGCTACCTCATAATGTAACATATATATTATATAATGTATAAGTTCCAAAGATGTCCCTGTGATATAGCTTTTACATTATATAATTGTATGTTTCATTATTTAGTTTATAAGTTTCAAAGATTTACATGTAATATGCCTTATTTTTTTAGTATATCAATATATATGTCTGTTATTAGCCAAAGTAATGTGTATATAATTATTTTCTTACCTCAAATGAATTGTACAAAAATAAATATGTTTCAATAAATCCTGTCAAACCTACTAAGATAATAAAATAAAACAATAAAAAAAACAAAAAAAAAACAAGGTCATGTCATTGTATTCTTACAATATGATATATTCTATGAATATTTCATATTGTTTGAATACAATGGCATGATCTTGTAAAAAAAAATTTTTATCAAAAAATTTCTAGACAATATAAAACCTTCCCCATAACCCCCTCCTGGATTCGATCACACAACCCTACCACACTTTGAGTTTTCCAGTCCGCGACCTTACCAACCATGCCACAGGAGCTCATACCAAATATCACTCAAAACTTCGTGTCTACAATCGAAATGACAATATATAAAAAAACATGAATTATCCCACCAATTTACGTTTGTAAATTGATGGGATTATCAATTATGTCATGCCAAGGTTTATAAAAGATTGTCTCTGTCAAGAATTAGTAATTATATAACTTTATTCTGTCAAAAATTGCCCAAACACTCAGCAAAATTGCCCCTCTCAGTGCGACTCCACTCATTTTCACACGGTCAAGCGGTGACCCTTGCCGCTCCTTTATGCCCCAGCTACACCAGCAACAGCAGCTCTGTCTGGGAAAAAAATTTGTATAAATACAATAATGGATAAAATACTCTTCACAAATACATTTGTATTGTATAATATTGTAAATAAAAAAGAATAATAACTGTGTGGGTGTCGAAAATTGCTCAACCAGCTTTCTTATGTCTCGCCTACGCGCGTATATTGGATTATACATAGTCATGACTGTCATACAAATAATTGCAGTAGGTCTCGAATATACATTTAGATTGCATATTACTTGGAAATAAATAAGTAAACGTTTCTCTGGTGGCAATCTACCCTTTCGCAAGTGTAAGGAGACACCATTCTATATTTAGCCCTTTATCACAAAAGGCAATCTGCCTGTGTTTACTCACCACCGTCGCTGGTGGTCTATAATATAGTACTTTATTTACAGTCAATGGCGTACATGTTTCTGTGGTACTTCACATGTGTCTAAAACGCAATGTCTGCTTGCATAAAAATGCAATTCTGAAGTCCATTTATACGTACGACATACGCATGTCTCAGTTTCTATCTCTCTCTCTCCATTTCTGACTCATGTTTTTGTAGACCTGTTGGTGGCAACGAACACCAGACATCTGGTAGACATAAGGTTCAAAATACCAAGACATCCATACGCCTCGGGCGCCTCCACAATTATCACAAAGCTGGTTATCTATCTAGAGATCTGCCTGACTTCCATCTCTCCACGACTCACTCACTCACTCACTGCACCCCTGCATGCCTCCCTCCAACCCACCCACCCCCAACCCACCCTTTCAGGCTTCCGTCTGCTAGAAACACATTCACAATTTGCGTAAATACCGCATCAACTGGGCTATATGCGGTATATTCCTTGTTATATGGGACGCCTACATACGTACACGTCTTTATTAAAGCATGACAGTGCTCTAAATACAAGATTTACGTGATATTTATGGCGTAACACACCCTCTCCCCCTTTCATTCCCAGCACAACTCACTCACACCTTGGTTCACGCATAGAAACTCATTGATAATGTGCGTAAATATCGCATGAATTGGTCTATATGCGGTATTTGATATATGGCACGTATACATACGTACAAGTCTGTATTATAGCATGACAGTGCTCTACGTACAAGATATACGTGATATGTATGGCGTAAACCACACTCTCAGCTCATAAATTGCCGCCAAACCTCCAACACATCTTCATTCCCGCCTAAAAATTCTCTTATAATTCCCTTATATATTGCAATTTTTGGTCACTATGAGGCATATTCATTGTTATATGGGTGGCCTACACACGTATACATACTCTACATAGCCTAAAAGGGCTCAAAAAAGGAGATATACGTGATAATATGCGGTAACCCACCCCCTCCTCCCTCTCCTTCTATCCCGTGGGCGCGTGAAAATTCGGCAGGGAAATCTCGCCGCTCGATGACAATCTAGCCGCGCGGTGCCATTCGCTCCACATTTTTCAACTACGGACCGTTCCCCCACCCCCCCCAGACATTTTTGGGGGGGTCAAATATATATGGGCCGATGCACGCAAACATTCCCTACACGATGATGTACTTTTTATCGAAATTGGCAATAGGTCCCAAAATCATCATAGGTGCGCACAGTCTTACCCTGTAGAAAACCCCCTGTGCGCCGCGGAGAGGTTAAGGGAGAGCGAGTTTGGCTACTGATTAACTAAAAGTGTTGAAGTTTTGTGAGCAAGAGAGTGTGATTGAGAGCGAGAGATAGAGAGCGAGGATTTAATTAGGACCACAAATATAGTTGACTATGCAATATGGTAGATCCCGACACAATTACACTGTTATCTTCTCACATCTCCAATACATGTATGTTGCGAGTTCACAATATTAGTAGTATTTCCACTCAGTAACCCTTCAACTACATTTCCAGGTTTTAATTATCACAAGATAACCTCCGGTAATACCACATGCATCATGATATATCGGTATTACACTGATAAATGAAATACTTGCTTAGAAGTCTAACATGTTGTGTTGTTGAGTTTTGTTCTATTTTCACTCTTTATGCATTATGTATTTATAACCCGTTGGCTTAGACAGCCTTATATTTCTTAAGTTAACTAGAATAGTGTTAACACAAAAATATGCTAGTAATAAATAATTGTCATTGTATTGAACTTACCTATGATATATTTATACGTACGGTATTTTTACTAAAACCATACTTTAAACCAAAATAATCCGTTGTCAACCAATATTAAGTATATTATACCGTTTGTTGTAAGTATACAGATACTGATAACAAAATATATTATTTGGTGATGGGCTGGTCTATCAGAGTGAGAACTGAGCAATCTCTGCCATACCCATAGCTTACTCCGACTGTTCCTTTTACTTACAGTATACATTTTCTAGATCTCAAGTGACGGCGTCTCTTCCGTGGATTGACCTCCCAATCTACCAAGATTGGAAGCCAAAGCGTCACATTTTTCCTTTGCCCCTCAACTTTCTCTTCATAATTGCTGAGGGGCACAGGGCCCTGGGTGGGGCTTTAGTTTCCCGGGCGTTTCCGCACCCTTCTCAGCTCCCCGCCATGGAGTGGTTTCGGTCACCCAGGCTTTATTGTGGTCGGCAGGGAGGGTTCTGTGGGGGCGCTCGGTTATGGCCTTGGCATTGCTCGGGGCCTTGGGGCTGTTCGGCCAGGCAGCTTGGGGAATAACAACAACAACAACAACAAAATATATTATTGTAGAGTATATACTGTATACATATTAAGCTTACTGATTTTTGCTATGCATAGATTTTCTTTTCTATTTTCTACAGTTGCGTGATCCATATTTGTACCTACCCGTCATGTAGTTGTGGATTATATATACATGCCTTAAGGTGCGGTTACACATGCCCGAATTTTTGCCACCCAAGCAACTTTTGTCACCGCTACGGGCAACTTTTCTGAGACTCAAAAACAAGTGGTTACACATGCAGGAAGAGAGTTGCTCGTAGCACTATCTCCCGTAGCCTACACTCTTTCGTTTTAATTTCGAAATTAATTGGTCTTAATTCGGCCGTTTTAGCTTCCCGTCACGCTATTAATACATCACAATCCCTATGATAAAGCTGAGCATATGTAAGTCAGTTGAAACAGCAGCACGCTCATGATTGGCTATGTTATCATTACCCTGATAATTTATTTATTATCTGTATTGTTCCATATTTATTCATTAAACTAGATATGTTTAAGTAATTTTAATGATTACTTAATAAATTACAGTACGGTACTATCCGAATCTAAAGAGCTCTTAAAGAACACAGGAAACACAATAATAACGTATATATCATAAAGAAAGATAAAGCACAAGCAAGATAAAGATATGATAAACCAAGAAGTAAGCGAGAGAGAAGACTGGCTGGCCGGGCTCACCCGGTTTAGCCAATCACAGGCCTTGCTTTACGTATTACACATTTAAAATAGGCAGTGACAGTATTTCTTACCTTGCTTGTGTTTACTGTATTATATGTACGATTGCATGTGTTCCATGTGGTATTTTATAGCTCTTAAGGTTCGGATATCACCTGTCACATTAGAAGTATTAACACGTATTTAGTTTAATATAGCCTACTGTATATGGAATATATTTCCACGACATAGCCTACTAATTCACGCCAAACACTATTACCGTATACTGTACATGTAGGCTACTAAGTTATGTAAAGAGTAGCCTACTATTTAGCACGTCGCATTAACCGAACCTATAATGCATAAATACGGTATTTAATCAAGGTTACAAAGCATACAGAATACATAATTTGTAATACTGAAGGAAGTATTAGGCTAACCATTGCAGTAACGAAGCTACTATTCATATTTAGTTATAACAAATCGTTTACTGTTGCAAATTATAATTGTAAGTTGATTATGATAACCGATATAAGATACATTTAATCCCTTGAGAATATTCTTCCCATTCTTGCCTAAAGATATTGTAGGCTATTTGTACAAACTTGAAATTTCGCATTCATACCGTAGCCTACTTCTTGATTAAACCGATTTCTCTCATCCCAATCTATTGAATATTATACTGTGATGACATATATATTTAAGGATTGAGCATTATTATAGTATATTAATGCTTGCACATCATATATATAGTTATCACATTACTACTATTGCATGCAACCCATATTTATAGTTGCCACAACAGGCGATGCGTCCCGTACGTTCGGGACGCAAAAGTTGCCCTATTCGGGTGACAAATGGGTCCCGAAAAAGTTGCTTGGGGCCCAAAAGTTGCTCCACGGAGCAACTTTTGTCACCGATTCGGGCAACTCGGGCATGTGTAACCGCGCCTTTAAGTGCATTATAAAACAACAAATGTGTTTTATATTATGTATTACAACTCGAATTGTTCTCCTTTTTTTCAGGTAAGTTGTCTGGTCCTGAGTCTTAGCCGTGGTTGTACTGTGGTCAATTTGTTTAACCCTTTCTTATAGTATGTACACAATTTCATCTCAGCTACCGCATTTGATTATAATTATAAGAATTGATGTGAGTTTCAGTGGTGACATTAAATGAATAACCAATAACCGTGAAATTATCTTTCTAATCCAAGTTAAGGGGAGGTTTTTAGTTGGCTCCCAAGACCTCCATTAAGCTTAACACAATACCCCCCTTCGAGATAAATGTGTAAATTTTTCGGTAAAAAAATGTACCGGCCAAAGGTTGATTTTTCCTAAATTGCAGGCGCGCTATCTCTCGCCAGGAAAAAATCAACGCCTAAATGGCACGAACAGTTATATAGTTGACAATGAAATGGGAAACAAAAGTCTTAAAATCGCCAAACTAATGGGGCAAACGTTTCATAATCTCAACATTGATGGGGCTAAGGATGAGGAAGAAGGGGGTCCAGAAAAACACTCCCTTAAGTAAAATTGTCCCCTAAAATTGTATAGTTTACCCAATAAATGAATGTCCTTATTGTTATCAGCTGATGATAAATTCACTTCCTTAACAGCTGATTTCTCGATTTTAATGGGTACAATTGCCACTACCATGTCTCTACCGCACATTAACCCTTTGAAGATCATGAGGCATGTTGACAGGTTATTCTGGCTATCATTAGATGATTTTATACAATTTAGGAAGGATCTGTGGGAAATAAGTGGGTAAGGCCTATCTCAATTAACCTTCTGACTTCCATATACTCTTCCTAATATGAATACAAGCTTCGAATAATAGCCAGAGAACAGAACAGAAATGCATAGTTGGATCTTGAAAAGGTTTACCTATTTCCAAAATATAAAAATGAGAAATTTAGAAGACATAAATGTACAAACTAGTGGGTAGCTAAGGTGTGAATATTGTGTTTGCCATTGCTCTACTTAAATACTCTATATTATCTATCTCTCTCTCTCTTCTCTGTTCACCCACTCAGCCTCCTTCATCTCATTATTCTCCCCCTCCCTCTCCCTTATCCTCTCATCATACCCTCTTCAACTGTATCTCATTCCACTACCTAATGTCATGGCTTCTGGGAGTGGATGTAACCACTGAGGCTAAGTTATTATTATTATTACTTTTTTTTTTTTTTTTAGTTTGCCCCCTCGACCTTGTTTCCTCTATTACGTATGTTAATGCATTATTGTGTGTTCTTTTGTCCCTTCCTACCTCCACTAATGTTACGAGTTTCCCTCATTTGACTGTAGCCCTATATATTTTCTCGCTAAACCTTCTCTCTCCCTTCCTCTATTTGCTTACTAACTTCCTTTTATATTTGTATATTTTGTAATATATATTCCCGTTCGTTCCTTTCCATTTGTTGCCTCTCTTCCGTTGCGTCGCCCTTCCCTTTACGTGTGAAGTGCCTGGAGTGCTTCTATCTTGTGGCGTTAGTCCTTTACACACTGAAAAGAGTCAAGGAGAAGTGTTCTTCTTTTTCTTCTCTTCCATTGTAGCATTATGGGGACATTTTTTAAATATTTATTTATTTGTTTATTCATATATTTTTCTACCCAAGATTTTCCAATTTATCTCGAAGTGGGGTCTTGGAGTTATTTTTGTTAAGCTTGTTAGAGGTCTAGGGAGAAAACTAAAACGAAAATATTATAAAAAAATACAAAATTAACATATATGTATATAAACAAAGAATCTCCTCTTAAACACAATATCTGTTTGATTGGTTGATTGATTGTTTCCTCTTGTATGGGTATTTGTCATTATTTTAGCCTGGGAAATTATAACGTTTTCTATGTTTTACTTCTACTATATATTGCAGTTGACAATACCTACATAAATATTGAATTTGTTTAACTTTAAAGGTTGACCATCTCCTTGATATGTTTCCATTCGTCCTCTCAATTCTTTTGGTTTGCGTTCCAAGTTGGATTTTATCTAAACAGTTAACTTATATATACTGTATAATTAGTTGTTATTTAAATTTTAAACATGGCATATGTATCACGTGCACACACACACACACACACACACACATACATACACACACGCACACATAATCACACAAACAATTTGATCATTCTCGTTGTAGAAGCCACTTCCTGATTTTCACTGTACATTTTTTCTGATCTGTTTCTCTCACATTCTGCTCTCGTGTCTTCCCCTTTCTCCTTACAGCAATACTCTCAAATTAGATTCACGTTTTCACCTGTACACATCAATATTCCATTTAGTTTACTTAATTACGGTGAACAAAGTAATATACTGGTGTTCCTTGTGGTGTTAAGGGGTAGTATGTTTTTTTCTGGACCACTTTCTCCCTCATGTTTATCCTCATTAGTATGTAAGATTTTAAGACGGTCATTCCATTAGTTTAGCGTTGTTAAGGTCTTTTGTGCATTGAGGTGTAATTTTTGTCCTGGCGAGTGACCGCCAGCCTGTAATTTAGTAGGAACTACCGACAAATTTACCAATTGATCTCGAAGGGGGTATTTTTATTGAGCTTGGTGGAGGTTTTGGAAGGGAACTAAACAAAAATGAACATATACCTACAGTATATACACAAATGAACATATACCTACAGTATATACACAAATGAACATATACCTACAGTATATACACAAATTTCCCCTTAAGCAGGCCTTCCTCACAAGCTCATCACCTTGTTACGTGTCCACACACACGCACACACTCAACATTTCCATTTTGATTTAATATCTCCTCGGTGTGCCATTTTTATCAGTCCACTTTGCCTACATACTTACGATTTCCTTAATTATGTTACCACTTGCTTGTTGTTTGTTGTTTGTTGTGGGGTTGGTAGGCCGCTCGTGTGGCCGACACTTGCTTGGTCAGTGGGTTACCACTTGCTTCACACCTTCATACTTTATATATTTGTATTCTGCTACTTTATTACTAAACCTGTTTAAACCCACTCAGTACCGGTGACATCCCTTTAATTATATTATGGCAACTACTACACTATTTTATTCAGCCTATAACAATTAAAGGTCCACAATTACTATATCAATTAATTATTTTAGCTACCACAGATCCTTCCTAAACTGAATAAACTTGTCTTAAAAGAACGTCACCACTACTGAATGGGATAATTTCATCGTTCACCAATGTCGCGGGTACATGTATTATACAAAGGTTATGTATTATAGCTTACGTCATGTTAAGCCCGGATAACTCCTACAAACCCTACCATGGACAGGACTGTAAATACAGTGCCTATTATATAATTATTATGTTCCTTCCAACAACCAACTATACTCCTAAAATCGATTAATGGAATTTACAAACACATGTGGCAGTCCGTGGATTCGAACCCAGGATGCTCACACCGAAAATCAACACCTTATGCATCGCACCACGAAGACAGTTAAAGGATGGTGGACACTGCCTACAATTTATTATGCAACTTCGAATCCTGCATATCAATCTAAGCATCAGGGCAGGGAACTAAGAGGTTATTGGAAGTTGTTCCCTCCATATGGTTCTTTGTATGTTTTACTCTCTCTCTCTCTCTCTCTCTCTCTCTCTCTCTCTCTCTCTCTCTCTCTCTCTCTCTCTCTCTCTCTCTCTCTAGCGTGCGTGCTATGTGCTTGATCTCTCGTATTTACTGTTTATATTTGTAATAATTATAGATTCTCACACCCTGTATATCCTTTGCTTACGTATATGGTATTGTTTCATTTCTATTCACTCTCTCTCCACACTTGAACACCCTGACACTCCTGTTCAGTACTCTCGTTCAAATGCTCTTCAACTGTGACACTCTTGTTCCCACTGATTGTCACTTTAACCCACTTCAACTTACTACTATCCTGTTCTCCTTCACACACACACACACACATACACACACACACACACACACACATACATACATACACAAACACACACAATCTCACAATTCAACTTCGTCTAGTACCTCTCGTTCTCTTACCTCTCTTTATCTTTTCTAGCCCCTTTTCCTGCTCTCTCTCTCTCTCTCTCTCTCTCTCTCTCTCTCTCTCTCTCTCTCTCTCTCTCTCTGTCTCTTATTATTCACAATAGAACACCTTTAAACAATAGCAAGGAGGACAGCCCTCCACCTTTCATTCTTCTATTTTCCTCGTTCTCTCCTCCTTTCCTTTCTGACCTTCCCAACCTGTTTATCCCCCTCAATCTTCACTTTTAACTTATATATAATAAAGTTAAATATGTATCAAGAGTTTTGACGAATAATAGGATACCGTAAACTTATAGCATCTTACACAGACCTCTTAAGTAATCAATAGTCTATCATTTCGATTGGAAAACACACACACACACATTTATATTATATTTGTCTGCAGCCCCATTCATATATTAATTGCACAGGCCACCACGTAATCCAGTGTATATTAAATTATACCTGACATTATCGCGCTATGCAGTTCATGCCTCAGGAACATCAAAGCAGCAAATTATATATTTCCTGGAATGCAGACTTCCCACAATATTTACAATTAATTGTTTACACAATTATTTCGTAAGCGGATGATATAATACGCTACACGGATTCTGTTTATAATATAATATGCACCGTCCCTCTCCATTTACAGACAAATAATATACAGGTATTGATATTTTAGGGACGAAATACTAGGTAACAAATCTGTAAAGACGAATTAATGCGAGTCATTTTCCTGGCAACATTAGACGGAACAAACATTCTGACAACAATGTATATACAGTAGCTTACCGGTACTGAATCATCGAATAATAGAGAGAAAACCGAAGAAATTAGTCGTCGGATCTTCTAAGGGTTAACTCTCATTGTTCTCCTCTATATGTCTGGTTGTTCTTGTTTGTACGGTAGCGCTAATAAGTCATGTCTCAGCTGTTTTTACGTTTGGCTCGCTGTGTACTGTATTAATGTCTCAGAGTTGAATAGGGAGGGTAAGTTAAGGAACATGTTTGTGTATCTCGCTCGAAATGAAGAAACATGTTTAGATATTGCTGATACTAATTATTGATCAATATACTGTATAGTTGGTGCTGAGATATCACTTATTTGGCCGACTATACATGTACCAGCATCACCATTCCTTGTTATACTTGTCTATACTCTTCTGTTTCTTGTTATTAATGTTGTTCTGTTTCCTTACGCCTCCACCCCCCTCAAGGCAGGTCAGGTTCTTGAGGTAAACAGATTAGCTTCTCTCTAATTCCACCATTCATCTTCACTAAGGTTCACTCTGGCTGGGTGGTAGACAGGCATGGCAATTGGTGAGCTCTATCTATCTAAATCTAACACTAACTCTCTCTCTCTGTATATATATATATATATATATATATATATATATATATATATATATATATATATATATATATATATATATATATATATATATATATATATATATATGTATATATATATATGTATATATATATATATACTGTATATATATATATATATATATATATATATATATATTGAGAATATATCACAAATACACGTGAGCCACTAAATGTTTCTAATCTCTCAGTGGGGATCGAACCGTCGACCATCAGGACGATAGCCGACGCTTCCCCACTGAGAGATTAGAAACATTTAGTGGCTCACGTGTATTTGTGATATATTCTCAATATTTGTAACTCTCATGCTTTGTGGGTTAGAATTAAATTAAATCAATTTCGACCCGAGTTGCGTCAGGACACTCAGAAATCCTTGTATGGTATTCTGGAAATATAGATCCTACAACTAGGTTTGAATTGAAATATATTCGCCTAGTGGGTTTCCCTTCTCCCTAACATAAATAGGGTAGAAGGCCATAGTGGCTCACGTGTATTTGTGATATATTCTCAATATTTGTAACTCTCATGCTTTGTGGGTTAGAATTAAATGAAATCAATTTCGACCCGAGTTGCGTCGGGACACTCGGAAATCCTTGTATGGTATTCTGGAAATATGGATCCTACAACTAGGTTTGCATTGAAATATATTCGCCTAGTGGGTTTCCCTTCTCCCTAACATAAATAGGGTAGAAGGCTGAGTGTCTTTTAGACTGCCGTGGTGTAATTGATTAAAGCATCGGCTATCGTCCTGATGGTCGACGGTTCGATCCCCACTGAGAGATTAGAAATATATATATTATATATACCTATTTACCTATCCATCAATGTTGTATGCTTGTCTTTTTGTCTGTCACATACTTCCCCACTCATCGAACTACCTCGCTGTTCATTTGTCCACCTACGGTACCTTACACCCACTCCCCAGTCCAGGGTCCAGAGACTATAGTCCCTTAATCTTGCTCCAATATACATCCTCCGACTTCAATATTCTTAAGGGGAGGTTTTGGGATTTTATGGCCCCCCTTTTCCCTCTGGTTAAACCCTATTAGTTTCGAAATTTCAAGACGTTCGTTCCATTAGTTTGGCGATTTTAAAACCTTTCATGCCAGTGTGTCCAATTTGTTTTCCTGGCTAGCAAAAGCGAACTAGTAATTTTTTTTTTTTTTTTTTTTTTTTTTTTTTTTCTATATTCCAACTACTCCCTCTCGGGCGTAGTTGGAGGATTTAGGAGGAACTGGCCTTGGGCCGGGACATTTTTCTACCTAAGGAAGTACAAATTTATCTGGACGGGAGCGTTTTTAAAGCTAGATAAGGGTCTACGGGGCAAAACAATAGAAAACATAAATATATAAATACAAATAAAAATAAATACAAATAATAATTCAATCACGAACCCGCCAACACCAGTAGTACAATAGTTTCCGTCTTCCCTTGCATTTACCAAGGACTTTCATTGTCTGCATCCACCACCGTTCCACCCAACCTTCTATGTTTACTAAAATGCATCCCACTCACTCATCCATCCTCAGTCACCGAATCTTCCAATCCACTCATGCATCCACCACATATCTTCTCTTCCCATGCACTTATCCGACCCTTATCCATGCACCCATCTAACCAAGCCACTCACTCACCCACCACATCACGCTCTCTACCCACGCACGTATCCAACCTTTACCCACGCACCCATCTATCCAAGCCACTCACGCACCCACCACACATCCTCTCTACCAACGCACTTATACAACCTTTAACCACGCACCCATATATCCAAGCCACTCACGCACTCATAACAGCCCCTCTCTACCCACGCACTTATCCAACCTTAACTCTTCCGCTTTACCCACGCACCCATCTACTACCCTAAACACCCTCCCAACCCTAATACCCACACACCTACCTAGTCCTAACTTAGCCACGCACCTACCTACAAATACCAGTTCACAGTCAACTTAGGGGGAGGTTTTCAGGACCCATTCTCCCTCATGTTTATCCCCATTAGTTTTGAGATCATAAGACATTTGGCCCATTAGTTTGGCGATTTTAAAACCATTAGGTTCATTTAGGTGTCGATTTTTGTTTTGGCAAGCGATAGTGAGCCTGCCATTTAGGAGGAATTGGCCTTTGGCCTGGGCAAATTCTAACGGAAATGCACACATTAATCTCGAAGGGTGGTTCTTGGGTTTTATATTTTTAGCTTGATGAAGGTCTAGGGAAGAAAATAATAAGTAAATATATACATACTTAAATAAGTAAATAAATACAAATCTCCCCTTAAATACACCTAAGCCTCCCTCCCACCCCCACCACTCCACTCACCGGCTTCGTTACCACCCACACTCATTCCACCCACCACACTCTTACCTCCCCCTATTAACTTAACCCGCCCCACCCCAACCCTCACACAACACCACCACCAATACCACCACTCCACTCACCACCCTTGTTAACCTTACACTCGTTACACCCACCACACTCCCCCCTCCCCCCTATTAACTCACTCCACCCCACCACCAATACCACCCACCACCACCATCACTCACCACCCTTGTTAACCTTACACTCGTTACACCCACCACACTCCAACCTCCCCCCTATTAACTCACTCCACCCCACCACCAATACCACCCACCACCACCATCACTCACCAACCTTGTTAACCTTACACTCATTACACCCACCACACTCCAACCTCCCCCCTATTAACTCACTCCAACCCACCACCAATACCACCCACCACCACCATCACTCACCAACCTTGTTAACCTTACACTCATTACACCCACCACACTCCAACCTCCCCCCTATTAACTCACTCCAACCCACCACCAATACCACCCACCACCACCATCACTCACCACCCTTGTTAACCTTACACTCGTTACACCCACCACACTCCAACCTCCCCCCTATTAACTCACCCCACCCCACCACCATCACCATCACTCACACCCTTGTTAACCTTACACTCGTTACACCCACCACACTCCAACCTCCCCCCTATTAACTCACCCCACCCCACCACCACCACTCCACTCACCACCCTTGTTAACCCTACACTAATTCCACCCACCAAATTCCAACCTCTCCCCTATTAACTCACCCCGCCCCACCCCCACCCTGACCTGCCTGCCTTATTACTCAACAAAGGATCCGCCAGCATTAACATCCATACACAACTCTCTCTACACAGCGGAAACATTATATTGACCCAGGTGACTACATGGCAATGGCTCGCCTCCGTTTCTCTCGATGTTGTTGCATTTCCTAACATATCAGAATTCACATACATATTATCACGATTCTCTCTCTCTCTCTCTCTCTCTCTCTCTCTCTCTCTCTCTCTCTCTCTCTCTCTCTCTCTCTCTCTCTCTCTCTCTCTCTCTCTCTCTCTCTCTCTCTCTCTCACACACACACACACATTCCGCAGTATATGGATGGATATTACAAGTTGTTAGTCTCGGGAGTTTTATTAGAAGGTCTCTGCCCCGATGATAATATGCCTCATTTGGGCGGCTCGTTAGTAATGTTAATGGACATTTAAGGTGAGAGTCTGGAAGGCTTAAACTAATTGGAATGGTTCTAGAAACACAGTAGAACCAGGAAGAGGAAGCTGACTGGGCTAGACCAAAGAAAAGAAATATAAAGGGGTAAACATGTAAACATATGAATGAGCAAACCATAATGCAATAAGTAATATTGTGTAATTAAAGTTAGTTAAAAATTACGTGTTAGGGTACGAAGATCTGTATATGTAACAACTAATTTAAATGTTTCCCAGTTCACGTGAACGATTATTTCTATAAATATTTTGTATTGCTATTTCCTTTACTATAGGCTATTAGTAGAGTCATTTTCAGAGCTTCCGTGACCGTGTTTAGGATACCAAAGTTTCTCAGTGAATTTAACAAGGGCAACTGATACTAAAAAAAATAAGCCCCCATACACCTCACCAAAATGAGGGAAAGTTGTTATTTTAGACGTTTTTCAAAATGGCCGCCGCCGTCATCTTAACAAATTTATAAAGTTCTATTTCTTGAAGTGAATGGCCAAAAATGACAATTTTGGTGTCTATTCCCACTAATTTTGGTGTCAGAAGATCAATGGCATGGCACAATTTAAAAATAATTAATAAATAATTACCAAATAATTAAGTAAATAAGAATATAATTAAGAAAATCAATGGGATGGCATAATTCATTATTTAGAGTCCCATTAACCTCAACATCTAAGACAAATATGATGCTGTTAAATCCACTGAGAAACTTTGTTATCCTAAATTAATAAAACATGAGACCTACTGCATTAAGATGCACTATCACTGCAGGACAAAATATGATGCACAACTGTCAGAATCACTTCCGCTGTCATCATCGCTGCTCTCCATTTGTGGATGACTTGGAGTTTTTAGAAGATCCAGGAATGATGGAAGTGCAGGTTGGGTATAGCGTACTGGGAGGCATAAACCATTTACAAGGTGCCATCCATGGCCAATTGGTGATGGATGATTCTGAAGCTGGAAATTCTTCTGCTGATATGTGAGGTAATTGGTGCGCTCTAAGTGTGGTCGTAGACTGTCAGAATCAGGTACCAGTCTGATGATCTTCTTTTTCTTGAGTACTGACCACTTTTCTGCTCTCACCTCTGCTAGGGTCTTGTGTTTGGTGTCACAATAGATGTACCGGATAACAAATTTCTGTAAGTCATTGATGATTTCCTGTGTGACTGGGATGATTGTGCCACAACTTTTAAGGAGGTTGCGAGCTTCTGAGGATTTTTCTACACGGTCAACAATAGTTTTCTTGCCTATTCCATAAAAGCCGGAGTTATGGTCGCATCCGGTAAGAACATAAAGTGGGATCAAAGACTCCGCCATTGCCTCACTACACAAACACCGAGCATTTATCAGCTGAGATTTGCGTTTCAAGCACAAGAGTCCTGATATTTGCCGAGCCACATAGGCTGCCTGAACGTAGTTATCAGTATCTTCAGTGTCTATGACAACTGCTTCTGTATACCCTTCTGACCGCAGCTTACCATAAAGAGTGAACAGAGCTGTGTCTGCTTCTGCATTGGCGTATGTGAGATTCTGCAAAACTTCATCTGTGGTGAGATTCCTTGCTGGTTTGCCAACAACACAGTGTATGAGCTGAATAGTGGTTGTAGATGCCTTTCTTTTGAAAGCAGCATCTGGCTCCCAAGTTCTTTGAGGCTATCAGAGAGGTACGAAGGCAAGGTGCTATTTGCAACTGGTCTATCATCATCTAGGGTAGGTAGATTTAGCTTAGGTAGGTCTGGCTGAACAAACATGACATTTGTACGATGTGATTGGCCACTTCCAGTCAAAGTGTCACTTTTGAAGTCATCGTTGTCGACTATACATATTGCCGGTGTTCCTTCAGAAAGTTCAAAAGGACACTCAGTTGAATGCTTCAGGTCAGTAACTGCCCAGAAATCTCTAAGCAAAAGCACATCATTGTAACTGATTCCCAGGCCATCCTTATGTAATATGTCTACCATTTCTCTGCTCTTTGTCATACCATGTAGCAGTACACCGAGGTTTGTCTCAAATGCAGTACGTCTTCCAGTGATGTAGCTGGTCAAAATAGATGCAATTGATCTGACTTGGGGCTTGTCATCGACTTCAGACTTTGTGGGGTGCTTTAACCAAGTGATGAGCTTCAAGAGGAGATCATTCAGGTCTTCATATTCTTCTAGCTCATGTATGTATGGAGGCCAAGGAACAGTTTTTGTTTTGATGATCTGATCTCTGAGTCGCCCAGCTACATTCTTCACCAGCTGATCGTCACTTACACCTAGAGAGGATATTGCAGCCTCAAGATATGAACCTGCAGCTCTTGCATCATATACCAGTTCACTCACATTCTTCTGACCTCGTTCATGAAATGCTACGTCATCTCCAAATTCCTTGATCAGAATTTCCTTCACGAAACTGGACTTTGCTGTGGAATAGTAACCATAATTTGAAGTAATGCCTTTGTAATCCTTTACAAGACCTTGCAGTGTACGGATTTCATGATCTTCAAAGATAACTTGACGGACATGATGAAAGAAGATATTTTGGGCCTCTCGAAGATTAACATGTTGCAGATGCTCTGTTTTCTCATCAGGAAAAGACTCCTTCAGAGGGTTGCTGACATAATTGCGCCAACATTCACGATGATAACGAATTTCCAATCCAAACGCCATTCGACTGTCTGGGATAGATGCAAGTAGGGTATTCAATCTTTCTCTTATAGGCTCATCTGACAGACAAACTGTATGCAACTTGAACCGGTTCCATGCGTCTACTGTTGACAGCAGCAAAAGTTTGGACTTGCCAGGATTACTGGTTTTTTGTGGTCCTTTCATACACCACACACAGAGATTCTTATCATGAACCACTCCAGTACTAGAACGAAGCTTTTTAGGCACATTTCCTGGGAGTTGTTGACTTGAAGTTGATGCTTGAACTTCTTCCTGTTCAGATTTCCGTTTACGATTCTGTGCTTGCTGAATATAGCGATTACTACTGATCTGGGTGTAACATTTACTATGCATGTACAGGCCTTTAGGCCCCTTGTCCCACTCCACTGCTGCATAGGCATGCTGAAATTTATCAAGTTCCTTCCACCGAAAACACTTGCTCCTTAGATTCTCCCACTTTGTATCAGATGTCTTGTCCGTACTATCATCAGCTATACAGGGATGTTGACATAATATGCATTTTAATCCAGGTCCTGGGTCAGGCACATCACTAACTCCTCTACGTTTCATGCTTATGATTCTTCACGCCAAATTCGATGCAACAAACCTGAAAAAGAAGGAATTGATCAGTCAACATTCTTGGTTTACATTTTAAATTATATATTATATTATTTGAGTAAGTTTCAGAGGATCCGTGACCGTGTTTAGGATACCAAAGTTTCTCAGTGGATTTAACAACATCATATTTGTCTTAGATGTTGAGGTTAATGGGACTCTAAATCATGAATTATGCCATCCCATTGATTTTCTTAATTATTTTCTTATTTTCTTAATTATTTGGTAATTAGTTATTAATTATTTTTTAATTATGCCATCCCATTGGTTTTCTGACATTAAAATTAGTGGGAGTAGACACCAAAATTGTCATTTTTGGCCATTCACTTCAAGAAATAGAACTTTATCAATTTTTTAAGATGACGGCGGCGGCCATTTTGAAAAACGTCTAAAATAACAACTTTCCCGTCATTTTGGTGAGGTGTATGGGGGCTTATTTTTTTTAGCATCAGTTGCCCTTGTTAAATTCACTGAGAAACTTTGGTATCCTAAACACGGTCACGGAAGCTCTGAAAATGACTCTACTACTATCTATGTAATTATATTTACTATTAAGCTCTTTTTCTGAGCCACTCACAGCCATCTCCATTACCCTACCAAGTCGGAATCACTGCGTCTAAACAAAGCTACAAACCAAACCTGGGTAGTGGCGGCAAAACATTGAAATTAATGTAAACAAACATGATATATGCGTATGTGAGGAACAATATAATAGCAATACCATGAATGTGTAAGATAATAAATGATATATAAAACAATTAGATATCAAATACTATGATAAACTAGACGCCCCATACCCTGAGACTCCCTAACAGCTACCGTTCCTCAGTTCATGAGCTGTATAAAGCCGAGAACATCGGAGCTACAATCTGAAACAGCCGTGTGTGTGTGTGTGTGTAATAATAATTATAAATATTGTTGATTTATTGTTCACTTGCAGCTTTGAGGCTGAATATCTACTGAGGTTTTCTTAACCTTGGTACAGTAGAATGTTTTTTCTACCTTAAATATGAGGCCACATGCAACTTTTGCCGACCGTGAGGTAACCGAGCTCCGACCATAGTACATACGCAAATGCAATGATAAAATTATATGTAGGATAATACAAGCTGATAGTTGAACAACTTGGCTAGGGATGCACCACGCTATAATCCTCCTCCGTCTGCCTGGCCGAAAACACTTTCGGATTCTCAGGGACTCGAACCCTCAACCTCACCTTTGAGATTAGTGCGCGATGCCTTAGATTACTGGACCAACCCCATCCCTGTGTGTGTGTGTGTGTGTGTTATGGTCGGATTTCAAAGATTTCAAATTGGAAATTATTCAAATTTGAACCTTTATTTAGCCATTAAGGAATACAGACACAACATATGTACATTATATTTAAAATAATAAAATGGTTCTGGCTGAGCCTTTTGAGAGCGAACTCTCTTAAAAAGGCACCTAATATAGTTATTAAAATTATGTTGCATATTTACAGGTGAAGCGGTGTCTTGCAAAAAAAAACAAAAAAACAATAAAGCATCAGATTGAATTTACTTCCCGAACATCCCATTACCGATATATAAAACACTCGCACGTAAACACCCACACACACAAAGAGGTGGATTTTTGCACTTACACTGATGAGAACGCAATTTAAATATGCTTTTATTTTCTTATATTTGGTTATTATTGTTAGTACTACTTTAGCCTGATTTAACGGTGTTGGTGGTGTAATGGTATAGATGCTTATGTTCTGGGTGTGGTGTCCCGAGTTCGAATCCCGGGAGGACCATAATTATGCCTTCATTAGTGTATTCAATTGCATTGGGGTTTGTAATTGATGATTAATGTTAAGCACGGGGTGTTACTTAATCATCTCTCTCTCTCTCTCTCTCTCTCTCTCTCTCTCTCTCTCTCTCTCTCTCTCTCTCTCTCTCTCTCTCTCTCTCTCTCTCTCTCTCTCTCTCTCTCTCTGTATATATATATATATATATATATATATAAATCTCCATTTGATCCATCACATATATAATCCATTTACCAGATTGGCCAGCGATAAAAATATCCTCAATGTTTTCTCTATTTTTTTAAAGTGGTTCCATTGGCACATAACAAAATCGCTGACCTTTTGAATTGTTTATGATATTTGAGTGGATTAACATTTGCGATGCTCTAATGGGGTTGTTATTCTCACCAATGTAAAGTTAGGCTGCGTTCCATCATTAATATGTTCGTGTTTCCTCTCTCTCTCTCTCTCTCTCTCTCTCTCTCTCTCTCTCTCTCTCTCTCTCTCTCAGACATATACCTATTTTGAGTATTTAATAATCCCCCTTGCCTCCCAGGTTCCCTTGAGTTGACCTCACACCATTATAACTTCTACATCTAATGTATTATAGTTCGAAGAATTCTTTCATATATAGGAGTATTATTTGCATAATCAATGTTTTCGTCTAATTTGCTTCCCATGTAGTCAACATTAAAATAGTAATTGAGTTATGTATTTCATTAATTGACAAACTAAATAAGTACATACCGTGGTATTTTTGTATATATTATTTGGTGATGTAGCCAATCAATGATGCAAATGAAGAGTATATCTCATAAGTACATTGGAATTCCAGTGTTTGTGATTTTGTGCTTTATAGGTAAGCCATAAATCCTGACTCTTAACCTCTGTAACTCAAAAACAGCTAGAGCGTTTGGGCTGCAAATCTACACATCTATTCCCTGGGCGACTCTTCCCAAATAGTAGAACTATTAGCTTGATTACTGGAGTTATATAGGTTAGGGTTTACGTATCTGGCCTATCTATAATGAACAGGGTATAGCTCGATTAATGAATGGTACCATAACTACCAACATTGCCATCACTAAAACGACCAACATTGCCACCACTAAAACTACCAACATTACCTCCAGCACAACTAACATTACTACCAGAACAAATACCAACATTAGTTCCAATACGACATAACCACAACTACCAACATTACCACCACAACTACCAATATTGCTACCACTAAAACTACCAACATTACCACCACTAAAACTACCAACATTACCACCACCACAACTACCAACATTACCACCACAACTACCAATATTGCTACCACTAAAACTACCAAAATTACCACCACTAAAACTTCCAACATTACCACCACCACAACTACCAACATTACCACCACCATAACTACCAACATTACCACCACCATAACTACCAACATTACCACCACCACGACTAAATCCTGTAGCTTAGTAAGTAACACTGCACGATATTTCGCTGTGTATTGACTGATAAACTTTGTGTTTATCACAAGACTCCTGCTCGGACAGGGCGCAACTAGCGCCATCTATTGTTTTGTTTTGCTTTGTAAACAAACGCTCTCTTATTACTATTTTATATAAAATCGTAGCCCCTAATTTTACCCATTACCTACTGTAGTAAGTATCAATTTAACTGCCTTGTATGTAAGTAAAGCTTTGCATATTAATTTGCTAATAAACAATATTGTTTACTAACTAACCGCCTACAGGGACTAACGCCGACACCATTTTGTAAACAAACCTTTTTTGGGGATTATACATATTAAATTCCAGCAAATTTTGTACCAAATTTAAGTGCATTCATTTATCTTTTCCCCCTAGATATATTCTTGACTTTTTCTCCTCAGACTGATTTTACTTTAAGCTAAGGGTGGTAATTGTACAAACTAACCTAGCCTAAGCCAACCAGCCCAGCTTTTAACCTAACCCAAACCTAGCCTAGCCTATAGCAGCCAATCTGTTTTATTATTAACTCTTGTAGATATTGTATTTGGTATCCTACTGTAGCTATATATATCTGTAATTTTAGTTGTTGCTTGCACAATCTTGTAATAACCTTTGACTGATACACTTTTTTATCTAAAAAAGAGTAGGCTACTGCTTTACTAGGCTTCAGTGACACCAGGGTCATCTGTTGACACAGTATATTAACCCCTTGTGTGCAGTCACACTTTATTTTTATATAATCTCTATTTGGTGAATTGTATATTTAGTTACATATTCTGTTATACATATATTTGTTTAAGGTTAGGTTATCACACCTGGTAGCCTATTTCTGCGAATTTCAATTTTATTATATTCGGTTAGGCTATTCAACGCTGGTAGCCTATTATTGCGTATTTCAATTTAAAAAAAAAAACTTTTGGTTAGGCTATCGCCCCTGGAAACCTAATTCTGCGTATCTCAACATTTTTGTTTTCGGTTAGGCTATCACCCCTGATATCCTATTTCTGCGTATTTCAGAATATTTGTTTTCGGTTGAAGTGATTGAAGTGTTTTTAAAGTGAGTGAAGTGTTGTAAAGTGAGTGAATTGTTTTTTAAGTGAGTGAAGTGATCTGAAGAAAGTGACTGTCACCATGCCTCGCGCTTGTGCGAACTGCGCTGGTAGGTTTGGTGAGTCCCTGTTTGTACTATCGATCTTCAAGTCTGCCGGCTCTGCCAGCAACGAGGAGAATTTTACAGTGAAATTAGATGAAGCCTACAAACAAGAATCAACGTCCTCACCATTAAGCTGGAATCACTCCAAGAGTTTGTAACACTCAACGTTGGAGTGCCACAAACTTCAATTGTCACCGCAACTCCAGCAGCCACCAACGCCCCAACGTCAACTGCCAACAATTCAACGCCTACATTTCAGCTGATGTTTCCGATACTCAAGATACAAATAGCGACTCTCTTCCCCCTCAAGACAACTTCCGTGTCGTGAGGAACAACGTTTGCCCCAAGACCAGGAAACACATACCGATTACCGAGTGTCAAAACCGTTTCCAGATACTCGCAGACTCAGATGACGAAGAGGAAATAGAAGAAGTCCGGCTCGGGGGAGACTCGATGATACGGGGTCGGCTCACAGAGTTTTGCGCCGGGGCACCTAAGACGAGGAAGCGTTTTTTGTTATCCCTGGTGGTGGTGTGGATGACGTAGTGTGTAGCAGTTGACGAAGTATCAAAGATGGCCCCTGCAATTACAATGTACGTCATCCACGTTGGATCCAACGATGTACAGCGAACCCGGTCGGAAGATTTGCTTTTAAAGTACCAGCAGCTGATCAAGTCGTTTAAGGAGAAGTCATCAAGGATCATCGTCTAAGGAATCGTACCCCCCCGGCTCGGTGTAGAGAGCCGATTTTACAAAATAGCCACCAGCACAAATCGTTGTCTAGCAAACCTCTGCAGGAAGGAGAACGTGGGATTCGTCAACACCTGGGACAATTTCTACTACGAGACTATTTGTTTTCGGATGATGGAGTTCATCTGAACCAGGTGGGAGCAGCGCGTTTTGGGCGTTTCTCAACGATGCGGTGAAGGGTTTTCGGAGAAGGAAACGACTCAGCACAGGACAACCAGGAAGGAGGGACCGAAAGACAGCGAGGACGGCAATCTACAAAGGAATTAAATACTAATCCGTCAAGAAACGCGAATTTGGATAAAAAGCTCCACCAACACGACCCCAATTCAAACACCGTCAGGGATAACGACGAGGACCGAGGACAGCCATGAATGTAAATGTAGATCCGACCAGAACCAAAAATTCGATGAAAGAACGATCTGCGAGTTCCTAAAACCGCAACTTTAAAGTTTTTCTATGCAAAACGCTCGTAGCATACGCAATAAATTTTCAGATTTAGAGGAAACTAGTGTTTACAGAAAATTATGATGTGATTGGCATAACAGAATCTTGGCTCAATACACAAGATAGAGACTTTTTAGCAGAGTAGTCACTTCCCGGTTATGTAATGTTTGAGAACAGCCGAATAAATAAAAATGGAGGTGGCGTTTTATTTTATATCAAAGAAAGTCTTAACCCGACCCTCGTGTCAAAACCTCAAATTGTGAACGTCGACACATCTTTTGTGCGAATAAAGAATAATAAAGGTACAAAAATAATACTTGCGTTAATATACAGACCTCCAGCTCAATCAGTGCAAACTGGACCGAGAAATTTACGAACAAATTGCAGATGTAAGTAACTCACAAGATACCGTAATTTTTGGCGACTTTAATTTACCTGTGACCAAGTGGGGCGATACTCTACTTCACACTCCGGACATGACTTGTATACGAACTTGCAAGAGAGTTCGCTTTATCAATTTGTTCGAATGCCGACCCGTGGTAATAACGTTCTTGACATTGTACTTGCAACAAAAGAAGAATTGATAGAGAATTTGAATGTTGGTGATGAATTCAGTAACAGCGACCATCGTACGATAACTTTCACTTTAAAGTTTACTAGTAACGAACCAAATAGTAGCATCGAAAAAAGTCCCTAATTTCAAGAAAGCAAACTTCCATAAACTTAGAGCTATGTTTTAAAGAAACTGACTGGAGCTTTTTAATTAACAATAACGACATAAATACATCTTGGAAGTTATTCGAAACCACTTACCTAAAAGCAGTGCAAGGATGCATACCATCGAAAATACGGCGTCCAGGCCATAATAATAAGCCCAAATGGTGGAATAAAGATATTTCAAACTGCCTGCTTGCTAAAAAATGTGCTAATGATAGATTAAAATCCTCACCAAAATGACGAAGAACGGGTGAAATTTGTAGAGCTACGACGCAACGCCAAAAAAGTAAATTAAGCAAAGTAAAAAGACCTTAGAGGTACATATTGCGAATCAAAGTAAAACAAACCCGAAAGAATTCTATAGTTATATCAGAAAGAAAAAAGTAGTTACTTCAACTGTTGGACCCGTTAGTCGATGAAAAAGGAGAATACACCAAAGACGAAGTACAAATGAGTAATGCCCTCAATACCTTCTTTGCATCAGTTTTTACAACAGAAGACCCTCAGTGATATCCCTACACCATCGCCGATTCAGATTGATAATTCAGATGTTCTAAGCAATATCACCGTTACAGAGAGAGAAGTATTGAATTGTTTAGATAAACTCAAGGTAAATAAAACGCCAGGACCTGATACAATCTCGCCTAGAGTTCTAAAGGAAGCTAAGAATGAGCTCTCCAAACCACTGACATTACTATTCAATAAATCCTTGCAGTTTGGAACTATGCCTGATCAGTGGAGGCTAGCCAACGTATCACCGATATTCAAAAAAGGCAGCAAAATCCCTACACAGTAACTATCGTCCAATTAGCTTAATCTCAGTTGTATGTAAAATGCTAGAAACGGTCATACGAGACAGACTCGTAAATCACTTGGAGGAAAATAACATTCTTAAAGATACTCAACACGGCTTTCGTAAAAAAACGTTCCTGTTTAACAAACCCCTTAGACTTCTTCAACGATATCCTCAACCTCTACGATGAGAGTAAAGCTGTAGATATTATATACCTTGATTTTCAAAAGGCCTTTGACAAAGTTCCCCACAAACGTTTACTGCTAAAACTAAAAGCGCATGGAATACAAGACGGTGTGTTGAAATGGATAGAAAATTGGCTCAGCAAACAGAAAGCAAAGGGTAGTCATAAACGGTAAGGCATCTAAATGGACCAATGTAAGTAGCGGGGTACCCCAGGGATCGGTACTAGGACCAATTATCTTTCTAATTTACATAAACGACATAGATGAGGGTCTCACCTGCACAATCTCAAAATTTGCTGACGATACAAAAATTGCAAATAGCGTACTCTCAAAAGAACAAGTTGACGATATGCAACACAATCTAGATAAATTGTCATGTTGGGCCCAAATTTGGCAAATGAGTTTCAATGCGGATAAATGTAAAGTACTACATGTCGGATACCTAAATGAGAAAGCAAACTATTCGATGAATGGCACTCAGCTTAAGAATGTAAACAGAGAAACTGATCTGGGAGTAACAATATCGAGTAACCTAAAAACCGAGTCAACAATGTTCAGAAGTTGTTAAGAAGGCAAACAAAATAATTGGCTTTATAGGCAGGTCATTTGAGCATAAATCCAAAGAAGTTATCCTAACCCTTTACAATTTCATAGTCCGCCCTCTTCTGGAATACTGCGTTCAATCCTGGTGCCTTATTACCAAAAAGATATAAACACGCTAGAACGAGTTCAACGTAGAGTAACCAAAATGATACCTAGCCTAAAGAACAAACCATACGAAGAGCGTCTTAGAGAATTAAATCTATTTCCTTTAACCCAGCGCAGATTAAGAGGCGACTTAATTCAAGTGTTCAAAATCATCAAAGGCATCGACAATAGGAACTGTAGTAAGTACTTCACTATCGACCAATCTAATTCACACGGGGGAAACGGTTGCAAAATTATTGGTAAATCTTTTGACTGGCAGGAATCTAAGAATTTCTTCTTCAATCGAGTTGTCAACTGTGGAATGGGCTTCCCCGAGACGTTATAGACTGCAGCACCGTGATTCATTTAAATTCCGCATAGACAAATATCTCGCATCAAACCCGCGACTGACTGCGTTTGTAAATGAATAACTTTATCCTCCCCTCAGTTACTAACCCATCTGTCCCCTACTAACTTCCTAGTCCTGCCACGTTAGTGGCAGGGCAGTAGTTACCTTGCCAATGTTCCCTTACCCACTCTAAACCACTGTTTGGACACTTGATCCTCAGTGTTTTGGAGGACAAGCAACATAGAAGGGTCACTAGATCTGTTGTTGCTTGATTTCCTGTGGACTCCTTGTATGTACTAACAACTTACCACCACCATACCACTACCAAACACATAACTACAACATTACCACCACCATTACACCAATTACCACCACCCAAAAACTACCAACAGACACACTACTTACCAACATTACCCCAACATAACTACCAAACATCACACCACACACAACAACTACCCCGCAACTAACCAACATACCATCACCATAACGTACCAACATACACCACCACAACTACCAAACAGTACCACCACAACAACTACACATACCACCGCCACAAATCCAACCTACCACCAACCAACTCAACACCACAACCATCAACACTACCACCACTACAATTAACAACATTACCACCAACATAACTAACAACATTACCACCACCACAATTACCGACATTACCACCACCACAACTACCAACATTACCACCACCACAACTAACAACATTACCACCATCACACTACCAACATTACCACCACCACAGCTACCAACATTACCACCACCACAACTACCACATACCACCACACATACAAAAATTACCACCACCACAACTACCAACATTACCGCCACCACAACTACCAACATTACCACCACCACAACTAACAACATACACCACACACCATCAATACCACCACCACAGCTACCAACGTACCACCACCAACATACCACCACCACAACTACCAACATACACCACCAAAAACTACCAAACAAAAACACACATTACCACCACTAACGACAACACCACCAAAACGACCAACAGGACCAACACAGACCAATAGCTCCCACGAAACTACCAAAATTACCACCACTAAAACGCCAAACACCACCACCACAATACCAACAGGACCACCCACCAGAACGCCCACACATGCACCACCACCAGAACGACCAACATGACCAACCACCACGACCGAACAAACCAGGAACCACCACCAGAAGTTACCAACAGGACTAGCACTAGAAGCCCAAATTCTACCATTACTGATCCACCACATAAGACCACAGTACCACACAACAACGACCAACCGGGTGTTGTGGTTGGGTTTGAAACCACCACCAGAACGTCCCAACATTACCACCACCAAAGAACGACCAAACATTACCACACCACCACGACCGAACAACAGGACCACACCGCCAACGACCAAACAGGATCTCCCTAACACCCAACAGGACAACCGACCACAACGTAAGAAACAGGACACACACACCAGCGACCAAACCATTAACCACCGCCCACAATCCCAACCTTACCACCCACCACAGCTACCAACACCCACAAAGACCAACATCGACCACACCACCCAAGGACAACA
>CM064516.1:6045368-6116601 GCA_032716605.1 Paralithodes platypus
ACTTGAATAACTGAATAAGCGAGGATTATACATACATACTTATAATGGTTTAGCGTCGTTTTCCATTACATACATTGTAACGGCTCAAACGTGGTTGACTTTCTGCAGTGGGAATATAATACAATAAAGTCCCGTCACAACACCATGTCATCATGTCATTCACTTTGGCTGATGTTGGCATAGTGCTAACAGTGCCGCAGCAAGACTCAACTAAGACCAACTGCAGCACCTGCAAACCACACCCAGCCTCAACAACGCTACAACAAGACAGTACCATACCAAAACCTTACTGTACATTAGGCAACTTGGATTTTAGAACAACATAATCCTGCCACAACACTGCCTCACCATGTAAACAATGTGGGCGACTCTGGTGTGACGCCAAACAGCATTCAGGTAAAACTAGTAAAGTCCTCTGTGGCATCTATCCGCATCCCACCAGGCTCGGCAGTGCCATACCAAGACAGTGCCAATTGCAAGGTTTGATTTTTATTATTTGTTTTCTATGTGAGTGAGGAAGAGAAAAGGAAGAACTGCATGTGGCAAGTGCCTCCCCCAGAGTTGAAAGAGTGACAGGGCCAAAATTAAGGGACGTTCGAGCCAAAATGCCTGGACACACGGAGTTTGAAGCAATTTAAGTCATAGAAAGGGGAAAAGACTGATGCTGGGAGATTTTTACAGAGCTCTGCTGTTGAATAGAAGAACTATTGAGAATACAATTTCACTCTTGGGTTGGAGAGTTGCACAGAGTAGGGGTGGGATTGTGTTGCAAGAAGGGTATTACGTGCTCTACGAAGAGGGGGTGGTATACACTGAGAGAGCTCTGAGGAACACTGATTATTGTAATAGTGAGAGAATAGTGAGAGAAACAAAACGGAAAAAAAAAAAAAAAAAAAGTTATGGTAAAAATGGCAACATCACAGCGAAGAGAAAGAGACTGCAGAGCAATGGTGACTGGACGTGAGTTAATGAGACGGAAGACTTTCTTTTCTACTTTGTCTAGAAGTGCTGTGTGAGAGGATCTTCCCCACACATGTGAACAATGCTCAATACTTGGACGCACTGTGCCCCTGTACAAAACAAGAAGCTGCGCAGGGGTAAAGAACCCCTGGAGGCGGTTGAGCCCACCCTGCTTTTGGGAAGCTGTTTAAGCCATGAGTAGTGTAATATATATCTTTTCCAGAAAGATCATTAGAAAAAAAGAGCCTCACTGATAATTTATTAAGAGAGGAAGATGACATGTATTGTTAATATTGTGTAGATTTCCTTCTATGTGAGGAGAGTTAGGTCATAGTTTTCTAGGAGAGGGAGACGATTAGACAGATGGAGAAATTGAGTGTTGGAAGCATTGAAAGTACAAGGTTTTCTCTGTCCCCAATTAAGAGATATATAGAGAGATCAGAAGATATGTGTTTTAGGGCCACCTTACGTGAGCATGAGTTCTGCGATGCCGTTGGTAATGATGCCATTTAATTTTTGTCGTAAGCTAGCTTGAGTATGCTCCGTGTAATGGTAGAGTCGTCAGCATATCAGTGAATGGGGGTCGTGGTGCAGTTGGGTGAGGTGTGAATGAATAATAGGAAAGGAATTGAGAGATAGGACAGACCGCTGAGGAACACCGGAGTTGACAGGTTGAGAAAGTGAACGGTGGCCGTCCACAACCGCAGCTATGAAATGGCCGGAAAGGAAATTAGAGACAAAGGCACAGATGGAGGCATAAAACCGTAGGAGGGTAGTTTGGAAATGATGGATTTGGTTCCAGACTCTATAGAGCAGGCCTTCCGATATGTCTACTCAACAGAAAAGTTCTCACCGAATTCCCAAATGGAGGTATGACCAATAGTTAGTAGGAAGATGAGGAAAGAAGTCACCAGTAGGGCTGCACTTAAGGAAGCCATACTGGCTGTCTGAGAGTAGGTTATAGGAAGATAAATGCTTAACCCTTAACTCGCTGCGACAGTCATATGACGGGACAGAGAAAATTGACCATCTGTTCGGTGCCCGTCATATGATGGACGCCATTTTGAGGCTATTATGAGCGCTGAGAGAGAGGCCAGGCATTGGAGGGAGCATAGGGGGTCTCCAACCGCTCGCCAAAGCATGCGGGTAGACACTGAAGCCCGACATACGGCTGTCTCACTCATGTGCAGTCTCTCACAGAGCAAAAACAGCCAATATTGCCACTATTTTACCGTTTTTGCCCTTCGGTTGCACTATCGTTGCGAGATAACCAGATGTCGTACAGGGATGATTCAGGTGTCATTGGAAAGTTCTATCCTTGTACTTTCACTGATATATAATTGTGATACGTTTTGTTTCTTGCCTATGCACGAAAAGAGCATTGAATGAAGGTAATTTTCGGCAATTATACCTGCCTGGTGCTACGGTGATGTAATCAAGACACCACGTCTCACGAGACTTAAGAAATTTTGAGTTAAGAATAGTTTCAAAAATTAGAGATGCAAGAAATGAGAGCAATTGGACGATAGTTGGAGGGTCAGGAGCAGTCACCCTTCTTTGGGACAGGTTGAATGGGAGCAAACTTCCAGAAAGAAGGGAAGACGTTGGAGAAGAGACGGAGACAGAAAAGTTTGCCTAGGCAGGAAACCAGCATGGAAGCACAGTTTTTTAGTACAACAGGAGGAACACCGTCCGGTCCAAATACCTTTTTAGTATTAAGCCCAGAGAGGGTGGAAAGTACATCCTTGGAAGGGATTATGATGTTAGGCATAAGTAGGAGACAAGGGGGTGGGGAGGGAGGAATAGCACTGGAATCATACAAAGTGGAGTTTTTAGCGAAAGTGTTAGCAAAGAGTTCAGCTTTGTCAGAGGAAGAAGTGATGGTAGTGCCTTCAGAGTGGAAAAGAGGAGGGAAAGACGAAGAAGAAAAATTGTAGGAGAGGATGCCAGAATGCTTGGGAAGAGCTAGATTTGGATAGTTCAGTGCATGTTTTTTTGTTGAAAGAATGTTTGTCAAGTTGAATAACAGATTTGGCTTGATTCTGGGCAGAACCATAGGAAGTATGAGATTCTTGAGTTTGAGGCGATGGTACTATTTGAATGCTTCCACCTTATTGTGGACAGCAGTAGAGCAAGCATTAGTAAACCAAGATTTGTTTGCATTAAACGGAGAGAAAGAAAATGGAATGTATGCTTCCATGCCCGAGAAGATTACCTTGGTAATGCGTTCAGCACTCTCCGAGGGTCCCCGGCCACGAAAGCAAAAGTTATTCCATGGGAAATCAAAGAAGTACTGTGAAGGGTCTCCCAGTCGGCAGTGCCAAAGTGCCACAAGCGCCGCCGCTGGGAGGATTGGGTGGCCGTACTGGAGAGATGGGAGAGGTGACAGAGATAAGTTTATGGCTGGAGGAGCCCAAAGGAGAGAACAGATTTATAGCATAAGCAGAAGGGTTAGAAGTTAGAGATATGTCAAAAATGTTGGCCCAATCTCCGAAGCGATCTGATATATGGGTGGGTTGTTGGACTAACTGCTTGCATAGTATTTGGCTGTTGGTCCACAAGTCTACCGCCATCCCCCCCATTAGTAGCCTCATACGACACGACACTCAGTAGGACTTAAGATTAGAAAATATACATATATTTGGGGATATTTATACAAGCAATACATACGTAGGCCCAGACAGGCAAAGTAAATTTAAGCTAAAAGACAAATACCATTTTGTTAGGTGTGAACCTTACAAAATGGTATTTGTCTTTTAGGTTAAATTTACTTTGCCTGTCTAGGCAAATGTAGACATTGTAAACAGAAGTCCTTCTATAGACTGAGAAACAAGTTTTAAAAATACAGAATGTGTTTGTGAAAGCGAGATCTTAGTCGCATTAAGAAGGAACTCTGAAAAAGGGGGAAGTGTTTTAAAGAGCTGTAACTGTCTGTATAGACACACCACATAGTTTTTGACCAGGAAGGATAAGTCAAAGGTGTAATCCTACATGGACCACATAATCATTCACAGTCAATTTAACTCTGAGTGAGCCTTGTGATACACACAATTTGGTCACCTTAAAATCTAAGCCAAAAACCTTGCAACTACCTGTACCTTTATTGCACAATTTTAGGGTAATCTCTTGGATAAGGATTTGTATGACTGTACAGTACACAGTGTACATGGTTGAGAGATAGATAAACAAATGTATATACATAAATAAATAAATATATATATATATATATATATATATATATATATATATATATATATATATATATATATATATATTTTCTTTAATACATACAAGGTTGAAAATGGCAATTTCTGCGTTGGAAATTTATTTATTCAAAGTTTCCAGGTCTCTGATGAGATTTCGCTGGGTGGCAGTAGTAGATGAGATGAGCAAATTCATGGTGGTACAGGGTTACATTAAATACATGAAGATACAGGAAACGACGCGTTTCAACTGGACAACCAGCATTATCAAGTAAGGATGGATGATATTAAAAGGTAAACAGGAAGGGTATATAGAGGGTGGAGGATCAGAGGAGGCGAAAATCAGGGGCAAAAGTCTGCTATTGGTGGAGGGGTATTCTAGGAGAGAAAGGAGAAACCGCTTCACGCATGCGCACTGGATGCGGATGGTGGTCGGTGGGTCGAAGCTGATTGGCTGCGTGTCGAGGGGCGTGGCCTAAGTTGTGTGGCGCCTGCGGAAGACGGAGCTGAAGGAGGTAGCGCGGGGGGCTGCGTCAAGGGCACCGGGGGGCGAGGGGGGGTGTTAGGTCCTGTAGGAAAGTGCCTTTTGGCAGAAGGAAGGATCTGAAGGACCACAGTTTGGTTGTTGATGTTGGGATGTAAGGCTTGGATATATAAAGCTTTCTAGTTCCTGATGGGTGTCGGCCACCACCCACCCACCCACCAGGAACTAGAAAGACTATCCCAAGTTTTAGTAAATAACGGATACTCCAACTAAGACATCTCCAGCACCATCAACAACCATCTTGAAAAATGGTACACCCAAAGCCCTCCCAACATTGACCCCCCCAATGAAATTAAGATCTTCTACCGCAATTACATGTCCTCTGAACACAAAAATGACGAGGCCGTCTTAAAAGAAATAATCTCCAAGCATGTCCACCCAACCAACCCGGAAAACAAAATCAAATAAATAATTTATTACAAATCCCCCAAGACCTCCAACCTCGTTCTCCGCAACAAACCAGCCTCCACCAAGATAAAGAGCCCGATGACCGACGATCACGTCATTTACCAACATACCTGTAATTATGAGGACTGTGGACCTCATTCCTATATTGGTATGACGCAGACTCGTCTTTCACGTCGGTTAACTCCTCAGTTGTTTGTAATCCTCAGTTGTTTGTAAAATGCTAGAAACGGTCATACGTGACAGACTCGTAAATCACTTAGAGGAAAATAACATACTTAAAGATACTCAACACGGCTTTCGTAAAAAACGTTCCTGTTTAACAAACCTCTTAGACTTCTTCCACGATATCCTCAACCTCTACGATGAGAGTAAAGCTGTAGATATTATATACCTTGATTTTCAAAAGGCCTTTGACAAAGTTCCCCACAAACGTTTACTGCTAAAACTAAAAGCGCATGGAATACAAGACGGTGTGTTGAAATGGATAGAAAATTGGCTCAGCAACAGAAAGCAAAGGGTAGTCATAAACGGTAAGGCATCTAAATGGACCAATGTAAGTAGCGGGGTACCCCAGGGATTGGTACTAGGACCAATTTTCTTTCTAATTTACATCAATGACATAGATGAGGGTCTCACCTGTACAATCTCAAAATTTGCTGACGATACAAAAATTGCAAATAGCGTACTCTCAAAAGAACAAGTTGACGATATGCAACACAATCTAGATAAATTGTCATGTTGGGCCCAAATTTGGCAAATGAGTTTCAATGCGGATAAATGTAAAGTACTACATGTCGGATACCTAAATGAGAAAGCAAACTATTCGATGAATGGCACTCAGCTTAAGAATGTAAACAGAAACCGATCTGGGAGTAACAATATCGAGTAACCTAAACCGAGTCAACAATGTTCAGAAGTTGTTAAGAAGGCAAACAAATAATGGCTTTATAGGCAGGTCATTGAGCATAAATCCAAAGAAGTTATCCTAACCCTTTACAATTCCTTAGTCCGCCCTCTTCTGGAATACTGTGTTCAATCCTGGTGCCCTTATTACCAAAAAGATATAAACAAGCTAGAACGAGTTCAACGTAGAGTTACCAAAATGATACCTAGCCTAAAGAACAAACCATACGAAGAGCGTCTTAGAGAATTAAATATATTTCCTTTAACCCAGCGCAGATTAAGAGGTGACTTAATTCAAGTGTTCAAAATCATCAAAGGCATCGACAATATGAACTGTAGTAAGTACTTCACTATCGATCAATCTAATTACACGTGGGGAAACGGTTGCAAAATTATTGGTAAATCTTTTAACTCGCACGAATCTAAGAATTTCTTCTTCAATCGAGTTGTCAACTTGTGGAATGGGCTTCCCCGAAACGTTATAGACTGCATCACCGTTGATTCATTTAAACTCCGCCTAGACAAATATCTCTCATTAAACCCGCGACTGACTGTGTTTGTAAATGAATACATTTATTTTATCCCCCCCTCAGTTACTAACCCATCTGTCCTCTACTAACTCCCTAATCCTGCCACGGACATTAGTTCCAGGGCAGTAATTTCCTTTCCAATGTTCCCTTACCCACTCTAAACCACTGTTTGGACACTTGATCCTCAGTGTTTTGGAGGACAAGCAACCTAGAAGGGTCACTAGATCTGTTGTTGCTTGATTTCCTTTGTACTCCTTTGTACCTTCAGGCTGGAGCCATCAAAGACCACTATCTCACCCCTAACCACCCTCACCTCACACGTAACGAGTTAGAGAAACACCACCATACTCGATAAAGAAGTGACCCAAGGAGATTACCTATACTCGAAGCTTTATATATCCAAGCCTTACATCCCAACATCAACAACCAAACTCTGGGCCTTCAGATCCTTCCTTCTGCCAAAAGGCACTTTCCTACAGGACCTAACACCACCCCTCGCCCCCCGGTGCCCTTGACGCAGCCCCCCGCGCTACCTCCTTCAGCTTCGTCTTCCGCAGGCGCCACACAACTTAGGCCACGCCCCTCGACATGCAGCCAATCAGCTTCGACCCCACCAACCGACCACCATCCCGCATCCAGTGCGCATGCGTGAAGCGGTTCTCCCTTTCTCTCTCCTAGAATACCCCTCCACCAATAGCAGACTTTTGCCCCCTGATTTTCGCCTCCTCTGATCCTCCACCCTCTATATATACCCTTCCTGTTTACCTTTTATATCATTCCATCCTTACTTGATAATGCTGGTTGTCCAGTGAAATGCGTCATATATCCTGTATCTTCATGTACTTTAATGTAACCCTGTACCACCATGAATTTTGCTCATCTCCTTCATCTACTTCCTGCCACCCAGCGAAAACTCATCAGAGACCTGGAAACTTTGAATAATAAAATTTCCAACGCAGAAATTGCCATTTCTTTCAACCTCGTATGTATTAAAGAAAATGTATTACCTGGCTTTACCAACATATATATATATATATATATATATATATATATATATACTGTATATATACCGTATATATATATACAGGGTGTCACATGAGTTATGACAAATGCTTTCAGGAATAATAGATTATGCAATTCTAAGTAAAAACATTTGTATATACATATACATTTTTCCTGCGTCAGTGTTTGGTATTTAGTAATTTAAATTTGACGGTTAGTGAGGAGGGAGGGAGGGAAGGGGAGAGGGAGTAGGCTACACTGGTCCTGCTATCAGGAATTTTACTCTATATGTTTTCGTTATGCCATGATATCTTTGCAAAGGGGAATATTTCTAAACATCTATTGTATGGATTTGTCAAATAGCATAATATGAAGCCTTGGAGTAATGTAATTATCTGTTACACCTTCTATTCTGTAATGACACATAGCACTAATGCATCATGTGACGCCTCCCGGTTTTAGCAGAATGGTTGCGTGGGGCATTGCAGCTCGCTAGCGCTCGCCAGGATGGGGGGATAGGCTACAGTTGTCCTAGAATGATCTGCTTTATTTCATTAGTGTCGTGTTGCCACAGACAGTCAAGAAGTGGTCTTTGTTTTGGTCTGTGACCGCGCCTTATATTTTATATTCGCTATAATATAAATGTTGCTTGAGTGGGAGGCGAGCGAGAGAGTGTGAGGGAGTACACCCGGCAGCGAGGTGAGCTATGATGCAGCTCGCTTGGGCGCTGACGGCGTTGGCGGCCGGGTGGTCAACTAGTCCCTTTCCGTCGCTGCCTCGTGTTCTTTACCAGCTCAGAGCTTGCCTGACACGCGTATCGCCTACATCCTTTGCAATTCTGTCCCCCATACTCGCTACTTTGCATACTATTTCTCTCTCTCGACTTCTCCTTTCTCATTCTCTAATCTTTATTAAACTCAACATCCCTTCTGGTTTCACCATAGACGTTCACCGTCGACCAGTCGTATTGTACGCGAAGCTCTCAGATATTTTCATGTATTAGGTTAAGGAGGTATTATGCTTTATTGAGGTTTAGAGAGACGGACTTTTCCGTATGTGTCCTCTCTCGGGAAGGTTGTAGACCGGTATATGTCTCCCTTGCAAGGTGTTGAGTGATTCTTCTTGGTTATCTAAAGCTAGACTAGGGGTAAGGTTACTGTGTCGTTGTCTCCGATGTGTGCAGTGTTAGCTAAGCTCTGGACAACATCGACAGGAACTGTGGGAGTCTAAGTTGTCTTCGGGTTGGTTTACTTTGCGAGCACAGCGCTGTGGTGTGAGAGGGCCATAGCCTATCCCTCACAACATAGTGCTGCCTCTTTGTGTTGACTTCTGAGGGATCGCCAGAATAGAGCTAGGTACTAGAGACCTAGATTTATCAAGAGAGCATCCCCGTCATATAACGTAATCTTCATTATACCACCCTTGGACAACGTTAGGCTATGAGCCGCATGCTCGCCCATTGTTGCCCTGCCTTGATACCCCAGCTAGACTTTATTAACTGAGCAGACACTGGTTAGAGATAAGCCCCATTATTATATGTATGCAGCATTATTAGTCACTGCACTTTTGAGCCGAGGTTGTTGTTGAGTTGCACAACCCGAGTAGGCTGTTGCGTTGTGTCACGAAGCATTTCTTTAGTTGTCGAGCATTACTACCTTTGCGCAGTCTTTATTATTCGCCTGCCCATTATTACTATATGTCCTAGCATTTATTGTGACCCGTATTCTGCATTATAATTGTTCAAGATTCTTTACGAACATCTTCCCAGCATCAGACTTATTTCAGAAGTTTCCAGTTGATGTTGCAGGACTAGCATTGCACTTTCTTTAATACAGGAGTGCCAGTTATTTGAGTATCTACCGTAACGTTAATTAATCATGTTAACTATCTTTTCTTTGTGTAACATAATCAAGTAATCTTTTACTGTTTGAGAATAGGCTGTTTCATTGAGCGTCAGTCTAGTGTGTGTGCACCAGTTACCGAGTCATAGGATACCTCGTTGTCCAGGCACGACTCAGGGCGGTAATGGTGTTTTGTTTTCCAGTGTTTAAGGCAGGGGTTGGATCTAGTGTTACCGTTGTTGCTTTTTGCCATTATCTAGTCCAATGTTGAAGAGCCCTGTGTCTTTGAGAACCTGGATCGTAACAAATGGCGACCTAGCTCAGGATCTTGTGAACTAAGAGATAATTGCAAGATTGTTGTGGTCATTTGTTTTATTGAGGAATATAGTGGGCACGTTAGATTTTTTTTGGCAAAGTAGTATAGCACTTGAGAGTCTTCAGACATTTTTGGCAAGTGAATAGTGCTACAAAGGAGCTTGGGTACTTCTTCTTTTTTTTTATAAACGTGAGAATTTTTGGTGGACACCATGGGAGACGAATCAGATCATACTGAGGGTTCAGGGAATGATGCAGGCTCTGATGGGCAGATGCCAGGGGGGTTAGTAACTAGTGAGGAGGCCGCAAAGAAGTTTTTGGAGGTGCCTATAACAGCTGATCGACTAGAGGGAATTAGCAAGTATGGTCTACAGTGTTTGGCTCCCCTCATGGGGCTTAAGGTGGCTCATGGCATCAAGAAGAACGATTTGAGGGCTTGAGTACTGGGGGCGGCTAGTGAGGTCCAGGGTGGAGAGGGTGCTCGGGGGCTTCTGCTCGAGCCCCCCCTCCACTCTACTCCCATCGGGACCTCTAGGATGCCGGAGTTTAGTACGTTCCCGCAGGCCGATAGCCGCTGGCAGCGTAGTTTAGGATCGCTGGGTGAGCCTCCAATAGTTGCACCTCCTCCTCAAGGTTTCACTACAGAAATGCTCTTCCAGCTTGAGATGGCTAAGATGCAGGCTGAGCATGAGGAACGTCTCGCTAAGGCTAAACAACAGACTGATCTCGAACTCGCGAGAATAAAAGCTCAGTCGGAGGCTGAGTCTACCAGGTACCGTGCAGATATCGATCTTGAGAAGACTCGGGTGGAAACGACAGGGCAACGTCTCGGTGGTGGGAATTGTGGGCATGATCAGTCTTTGTCGCACCTGTTGAAGCTAGTCCCTGTATTTGATGAGTCGGGTGTCACCAAACTTTTCATGAGATTCGAGAAGAAGTGCCAGGAACACCAGTGGCCTGGAGAGAAGTGGGCAGCCCTTGTTTCCTCTAGACTTGTGGGCAAGGGAGTCAGGGCTTATGATGCATTGCCTATAGAGTCGTGTATTATCTATGAGGAACTCAAGGAGGCTGTCCTGAGAGAATACGAACTACAACCAGAGACGTACAGGTTGAAGTTCCGGGGTGTTACCAAGGGTCGGGAGAGCACCTTTTTGGAACATGCCCGGGAGCTGTCCGATGCTTTTGGGAATTGGCTGAGGTCGGAGAAAGCTACTAAGTTTGACGACATTAAACAGTTGGTGCTTTTAGAGCAGTTTTTCAAATGCACGGGCGGCGACCTGACGTTAAACCTGAAAGAAAAGCAACCAAAAACTCTACAGGAGGCAGCTGAGATGGCTGACCTCCGGCAATCACTAATTCGTGGGTGCGGGTCTGCCCAGCGTAGTGAGGCAGGTAACAATGGGCGTGACGCCCCACCCCCCCCGAGTGATATACCTTATGCAAACAAGTACAAGAGCCATGATACCAAGACTGACCACAAGACTAGCACCGTCCCGTTTAAGAAGGGGCCGGGCCCTTCCCAGTACCAAGGGAAGCCCAAAGGTGAGTTGGAGTGTTATCATTGTCATAAAAAGGGGCACTTTGCAAGAGTCTGTCCTAGCAAACCACCTACAGCAGCTGTGTCTTTGGCCTGCAACATTGGTGTGTCTCCGAAGTCGTCTGAGTTTGCCCGGGGCAGTTCGTCAGAGGCTGAGGCACAGCCAATGCAGAAGCACCTGGGAGGCTCGAACCCTGCTCAGGATGTTTTTTGCGACCATAGAGGGCGGGGTTGCGTGATGTGGGCGGGGCGCAAGTATGGAGTAGAGATCTTGCGTGATACAGGTGCTTCCCAGACTCTGATGAAAAACTTGACTGGCTACCCTATAAACGCGGCTCGGGTGGTAGTGGTGCAGGGTATTAATGCAACTCGGTCATACCCGCTGGTGCGGTTGGAGTTGGAGGTGGATGGTGTGGCACGTGAATTGGATGTCGGGATTGTGGAGAAACTGCCAGTGGAGGGCGTCGACCTTCTTCTCGGCAACGACTTTGCAATGCCCGCTTCTGAGGTTCTACCCTTAGTCGTTGCCGAGAGGCCGGCCGACGTGAGTAGGGAAGAGCAAGAGTGGGTCGAGCGGTGCCAAACACAACCCAAGGCGTGTGTTGTCACCCGAGCTCGGGCAGCTAAAGTGTCACAGCCTAGTCCTCCATCTTCAGACCAGCGGAGGAACAATCAACAGGAGCTGGAGTTGGTTTTAAGAGTTTTGACTCGGCGGCTCTCCTGGGTGATTCAGTATTAGCACCATTACTTAATTCTGGAGTAGCCCCTGGGCCTGTCATCGAGAGTGACGAGGCTGGGCATGACGAGACTCCACGACAGCAACGTTATGTACATCGAGAGAGACAGAGGGAGGAGCCCAGTATCGGGGAAGGTCATGCATTGCTCCGGGAGCAGTTAGATCGCTTGGCACCCTCAGATATACGTTGGTTGCAACTAGAGGACCCTGAGCTCCAAATGTGTGCTAATGGAGCTGTAGAGCTCGACGAGGACGGCGATGCACAGCCAGGAGATTTTTGTTATTTAGAAGGCATCCTCTATAGGCGTTTTCAAGACCCTAAACGTAGTTGGCAAGAGGGGTCCGGAGTAGTGGACCAGTTGGTGGTGCCACGGGAGTGCAGGGATAGCCTACTGAGGTTGGCGCATGACATACCACTGGCAGGACATCTAGGGGTGAGAAAAACGGTGGCGGCTTTAGATTTTTTTTTGGTGGCCGGGGTTGAAGGGGCAGGTGGTAACCTGGATAGCAATGTGTCATACGTGCCAGAGGGTTGGAAAACCTAACCAAACAATTCCGAGAGCCCCGTTGCACGCCATTCCTGTCAGTGGACCGCCCTTCAGTAAGGTCATCATTGATATGGTCGGACCCCTACCCCCTACTAGTGCCGGTAATAAATTTCTATTAACTATCATGGATGTGGCCACTCGTTATCCTGATGCATATCCAATGAGAAATGGCACGGCGAAAACTGTTGTCCGGAACCTGCTCTTGTATTGCTCGCGGTATGGTTACCCGTAAGAGGTGCAATCGGACCAAGGTTCTAGTTTTACATCTAATCTGTTCAAACAAACTATGATTCAGCATGGCATCAGCACTGTCGTCTCTTCTGCGTATCACCCGGAGAGTCAAGGGGTGTTAGAGAGGTGGCACGCCACGCTGAAAAGCATGCTTCGATGTTACTGCGCAGAGAACGGAAAGGATTGGGACCTTGGTCTGCCGTATGTTTTGTTCGTGGCAAGAGAAGTACCTGGAGAGAGTCTCGGTTTCAGTCCGAATGAGCTTGTTTTCGGGCATCAGGTGAGGGGTCCTCTCCACATGGTGAAGGAGATGTGGGAGGGCACTAGGCATATTGTTCTGCGAGATAAGTTGCAACCTCTGGTTCCTGAGCGACAAGAGGAGTTGTTTACTAGGCTGTGGCAGTCCGTCCTCATGTTTGTTGCTTCTCCAGGCCTGATGTACGGGGTAGAATCCGACATGGAGGCTGGAGACAGTGCAAGGCTCGAGTTGGTTCCCTACCGTGTGAATCCTGCTCGACAGCCTGTTGTGAAGGCGGAGCTGGACGGCGTGTGGAGAGGGGATCTGAGGGATGAGGGATATCGTGAGTGGTCGTTGTCAGTGGCTTTGCAACCTGAGTTTGGTGGCAGAGTCCGTGTGTATGTTGATTGCAAGAGTGTGGAAGCATTATCCCTGACAGACGCCTATCCATTACCCAGAGTTGACGACACCATAGACCGCTTCGGGGCTGCCTCGCTCATCACGAAGGTAGAACTAGTGAAGGGTTATTGGCAGGCCCCGTTGCCGGAAAGAGCGAAGAGAAGTGCCAGTCTTGCGATGAACTGGGCAGTTTATCAGTGTCAGGTGTTGTTGTGCTGCCGGAACACAAGTTGGATGTGTGGCATGCTAAGGGCACTGATAATGTTTTGGCTTTGTTTGCAGGAGAACCCTCGCTGTTCAGTCAGTGTCTGTCGTGGGTGGAGGATCCGGGGTAGGCTACCACAGTATGTTGGTATAGCCTCCTGTCTTGGCTCGCGGTGTATTTTTGCGCTGGTGCTTGTTGGCTCGCGTGTGTAGCATCAGCGTAGGGTCGCAGGGCAGGAGTTGTTGGCTTTGATGGGAAGAAAATTAGGCTACATCTATAGTAGCCGCCAAAAACAACATTAAAAAAAATATGAAAAATTAAATAAAAACTCTTTCTTTTTAATAATTAATTTTAAGATAATATTGTAGCTGAGTACTGAGTGCAGATGATTTTCCCTCAGTAGGCTGTGCTTCTTAAAGCTCGCTCTGGGAGCACAATGTTATGAATTAATGTATTATATTTGGGAAGGGTGATAAGATTTTTTTATATATAAAATGTATTTTTTTTTTTGAGGAAACTGAGCTTGCATTCCATGAGTGGCAGAGTGGTTAGGAGTGGCAGATTTTAGCGACATTCTGCCTGTTCAGATATGGGCTAATGGTTGAGTGTCCCATATCTTGGGGGGGGTGTGACGCCTCCCGGCGTTAGCAGAATGGTTGCGTGGGGCATTGCAGCTCGCTAGCGCTCGCCAGGATTGGGGGATAGGCTACAGTTGTCCTAGAATGATCTGCTTTATTTCATTAGTGTCGTGTTGCCACAGACAGTCTAGAAGTGGTCTTTGTTTTGGTCTGTGACCGCGCCTTATATTCGCTATAATATAAATGTTGCTTGTGTGGGAGGCGAGCGAGAGAGTGTGAGGGAGTACACCCGGCAGCGAGGTGAGCTATGACGCGGCTCGCTTGGGCGCTGACGGCGTTGGCGGCCGGGTGGTCAACTAGTCCCTTCCCGTCGCTGCCTCGTGTTCTTTACCAGCTCAGAGCTTGCCTGACACGCGTATCGCCTACATCCTTTGCAATTCTGTCCCCCATACTCGCTACTTTGCATACTATTTCTCTCTCTCGACTTCTCCTTTCTCATTCTCTAATCTTTATTAAACTCAACATCCCTTCTGGTTTCAGCATAGACGTTCACCGTCGACCAGTCGTATTGTACGCGAAGCTCTCGGATATTTCCATGTATTAGGTTAAGGAGGTATTATGCTTTATTGAGGTTTAGAGAGACGGACTTTTCCGTATGTGTCCTCTCTCGGGAAGGTTGTAGACCGGTATATGTCTCCCTTGCAAGGTGTTGAGTGATTCTTCTTGGTTATCTAAAGCTAGACTAGGGGTAAGGTTACTGTGTCGTTGTCTCCGATGTGTGCAGTGTTAGCTAAGCTCTGGACGACATCGACAGGTACTGTGGGAGTCTAAGTTGTCTTCGGGTTGGTTTACTTTGCGAGCACAGCGCTGTGGTGTGAGAGGGCCATAGCCTATCCCTCACAACATAGTGCTGCCTCCTTGTGTTGACTTCTGAGGGATCGCCAGGATAGAGCTAGGTACTAGAGACCTAGATTTATCAAGAGAGCATCCCCGTCATATAACGTAATCTTCATTATACCACCCTTGGACAACGTTAGGCTACGAGCCACATGCTCGCCCATTGTTGCCCTGCATTGATACCCCAGCTAGACTTTATTAACTGAGCAGACACTGGTTAGAGATAAGCCCCATTATTATATGTATGCATTATTATTCACTGCACTTTTGAGCCGAGATTGTTGTTGAGTTGCACAACCCGAGTAGGCTGTTGCGTTGTGTCACGAAGCATTTCTTTAGTTGTCGAGCATTACTACCTTTGTGCAGTCTTTATTATTCGCCTGCCTATTATTACTATATGTCCTAGCATTTATTGTGACCCGTATTCTGCATTATAATTGTTCAAGATTCTTTACGAACATCTTCCCAGCATCAAACTTATTTCAGAAGTTTCCAGTTGATGTTGCAGGACTAGCATTGCACTTTCTTTAATACAGGAGTGCCAGTTATTTGAGTATCTACCGTAACGTTAATTAATCATGTTAACTATCTTTTCTTTGTGTAACATAATCGAGTAATCTTTTACTGTTTGAGAATAGGCTGTTTCATTGAGCGTCAGCCTCGTGTGTGTGCACCAGTTACCGAGTCATTGGATACCTCGTTGTCCAGGCACGACTCAGGGAGGTAATGGTGTTTTGTTTTCCAGTGTTTAAGGCAGGGGTTGGATCTAGTGTTACCGTTGTTGCTTTTTGCCATTATCTAGTCCAATGTTGAAGAGCCCTGTGTCTTTGAGAACCTGGATCGTAACAATCAGTTTGCACACATTTTAAAACCTGAACATAGGAAAACACATAACCTCACAACGTGTTTATCATTGCTGGAGTAAGCAAAAAAATATTATAAGAACCCTTCATTAAAGTATATATGTACACTACTGTTCAGATTACATTATCCTAAAGGTTCAAAGTGACCACCGTCAGCTTTAATACACAGCATTCCTCAAAATTGTGTGTGCTGATGTATGGGCTCTTTTGACTATGTTAATAAACTGCCTTACTTTGTCTGGACTCTATTCGTTCAGCAGTACCACAAACTCCAGGAGATGTTCCTCTGTCACGTAAATGCTGGACAAACATGTAAAACACTCTAGTAAATAAATGTAAACACCTGTTAGGGTATCTCATCTTGTATTTAGCACCAGCAGCACTAGAACTTCCATTGTAGGGCTCATAAATAAATATCATGTTTCCACATTTTACATTTGAGTAAGTAAAACAATTTGTTTGCAGTTTTAGTATCTCAAATGGTGGGAAATAACAAGAATCATATGTGCTCCTCCATACTCTTACAAGTATTAGCGCTAACTGAGCTACACAGACGTAGACAACTTATCCATTGGTGCCATGTTGAATTACAGTAGTACACCTTGTAACATCTAATTACATTACTACAAGGCTTCATATTATCTTAATTGACACATCCATATACCAGCAGTTTAGAAATATTCCTTTTTTCAAAGATATCATGGCATAGCGATCAATAATTATTAAAGGTCCTGATAGCGGCACCAGCGTTGCCTACTCCCTTCCTCCCACCTCCTCACTAACTTATGCAGCAAGAAGCATATGTATTATACAGTAGAACCTTTTTTATTTAGAATTGCACAATCTTTCATTCCTGAACGTATTTGTCATAACTTGTGTGACACCCAGTATCTTCTGTATATGTATCTCTCTCTCTCTCTCTCTCTCTCTCTCTCTCTCTCTCTCTCTCTCTCTCTCTCTTATATATATATATATAGAGAGAAAGAGAGAGAGAGAGAGAGAGAGAGAGAGAAGATAGCTATAGAAGGACACACTCGTAGATACAGACAAAGGTGGTGAACGTCGGGTGGCCGGGTATGGTATTCTTAAAGCTCGGTTCACACATACCCGTCCTGAGCTCCCGTACTTCCCCGACCACTGAATTCGTATTCAAACGTGCAAGGACGCCGACATAAACGGGTATGGTCGGTTCATGAACGTACAGTGACGCCACAACATGGGCCGCGGCAGCGAAGGCGGCAAAATTGTTTGGTATGCAAAACAAACCCCTCAGGACGGGCCAACCTCCAAAAATCGGGATAAGACGGGACACCCACGTGACACCCACGGGACTGGTCGGCACATAAACGCTGTCTGTTGGCGTCTATGCGCTGCCTAGACACCACCAGACGGGAGTGGTCGGCGACCAAAAAATGTGTAAGTTGAGACGGCGATGTGGCAACGTCGTGTCACGTGACGACGCCGTGCGCACCCCGCCTGTTCCCGCAACTCAGCGTCCATAAAATGGCGGGCGGCGTGTGGTCCGGTCTCACTTCCCAAGCCTGCCGTCACCCATACCCACATCCATATCTGTACCCGCCCACACCCAACTGATACCCATACCCACATCCACACCCATACCCACCCATACCCATACCCATATCCAACCAATACCCATACCCACATCCACACCCATACCCACATCCAACCGATAACCATACCCACATCCACACCCGTACCCACCCACTCTCATACCCACATCCACACTCATACCCATACCCACACCCATACCCACACCCTCACCCATACCTACACAGAGAGGACATCCTTTATTAACAATACCCTCCTACATGCCTTCACACAATGATACAGGATCACACACACACACACACACACACAACACCTGTGCAAATTTTCTTTTATATTCATGGTGTGGCCATCGCCGACGACACTGCGTCCATCGTATTGTGGTCGCAGTGCCGTCGCAGTGCGTCGCAGACAGGTCGTAAACAGACTTCTTAGGTCGCCGTCCAACGGGACTGGTCGTGGCACCAAGTCGCCGTCCATGCGCCGTACCAGGGGTAAATTTACCCCCTGGGGGTAAAAACACACATGGCATGGGGTAAATATATCATACCTGAAAACTCAATATTAATTCTATATTACGCTATACATGACTAGGCCTAACCTGTTTTAGGTTTAGAGAAACAGGGAAGACATTGTAAAAAATAACCCCTCTAATATAGGAAAAATTCAGTTTACGAAGAGTTCACCAAAGTAATATTGCACATTTTCCAAACTTGGATGGTGTGTTACCTGAGATAAAAGAAAACATCACAGCACATTTGAAAATCTTGAAGGGTCACTGGCTATATTTCAGAAGACATGATTTCTAGAGATAGATGGATATCAAGACCTTTAACCACTGATCTGCCAGACATGAAGGATGACGACCCTGCAAAAGAAGTGTTGATTGATCTTTTATCCTCAGATATGTATTAATGAAAAACATGAAAATGTTTATGACGAATTTTGTATGAAAATCATAAATTCAATCCCACTTCTTACTCAGCGTGCCTTCAGATTGCTTGTTCCTTTTGTCACTAGATAGTTATGTGAATCAAGGTTCTCTACTTTAGTATCAATGAAGACTAAGACCAGAAACTGCCTAAAAGCCAACGACGACATATAAGTAGCGTTGTTTTCAACAGATCCTCGAATATATAAACTGTTGACTCAATGAATCAGCAGTGTTCCCACTGATAATGCTTCTGGTATTGTTGTTTGATCTTGTTTGATATAAGTGGACTGTATATTTATTTCCTTTATCATATTTTACTTCGTGCAAACCTTAAACATTGTATTTGTTTCTATCCTCTGTATTTTGTGAGCCTTTATGGCGGCTATACCTCTTTTGTATGGGTGTAAGGAGGTAAATGGCGAAATACATCAAGCCGAGGGGGTAAAAGGTTGAGAATCACTGCGTCTGCGTCAATCTCTCGGTTAATTTCTCGAGATTTTTGTTTGTCTCTTTCACTTTTATCCTTATTATGATATGCATTCGATCGTTATTAGTTTATGTTCCTTGCCCACATATCAATATTCATATTTATTATCTATTTTCTGTGTAACCTTCCCTTGTTATCACCTTGTTTGTTTGTTCACTGTGTCTGTCACCGTGTCTAACTCCTCGCCTTCTCTCTCACCTTTGATACCTGTATATCTAACATCTTCATTGGCAAACCCTTTTTACCACTGTCCTCTTTCTTTTTGTTTCTCTCTCTCTCTCTCTCTCTCTCTCTCTCTCTCTCTCTCTCTCTCTCTCTCTCTCTCTCTCTCTCTCTCTCTCTCTCTCTCTCTCTCTCTCTCTCTCTCTCTCAAATATATACAGAATACACGTAAACAGAATACACTTGCAGGTATTGGCCTACAACAGTACTAACGGTACCCCAACAGTCACTTTGCCACCATAGGAATTATACATTTTTGTTTGGGCTTAGTTGACGGCAGGTTTAAGCGTTCGGGTGATATATATTTATATTATTAATAGGTAAGCGGTTACTATAGTATACTGTCTAAAGACCGTACATAAAAGGGTTAAGATATAAATGTGTGAATTGGAGGGATAATACTTGGGTCATTGACATTAGTTGGTAGATTTAATTAACTACATTGGCTATACATATACATTCAAACACACATACTGTGCAGTACGCACAGTCGAGGAAACCAACAACAAACATATACTGGACTGTACATATACACACAGGCAGAGACGGTAGATACACACACACACACACACACACACACACACACACACACACACACACACATACTGTTACGATCCTACAATGCTGAACCCAAAAGATTAAAATTCAAGCAAGGGCAACTAGCATGCTGTTGCGTTTCAGAAGGCCAAAAGGGTAAATGTCTCAGATAATCACAAATTAATTAAGAAGGATGATATTAAACACTTCTAATTTTCGTATTAATTATAATTACTAATAACTAGGGAAACGAACAGGTTGATAAGCAAGATGATTCAGTTAATCACGGCAAAGAATGGTAATGGGCTAAGCGCCGAGTGAAGGCCTCGAGTAAATGCACTCGTTACAAGGAATGAACACTACACAGAAGGAACATTTGAAGAACAGTTAATCGACACCTAGCACACTGAACAGTAAACTGAATCACACTCAATCACAGACCAATATATGATACCATGTAGTATCACCAGTTAACACGCTAGGAGAACGTGTGCACTCTAGAACACTAATCAGTGTTCGTTACACACCACCCAACACCATATGAAACTCAGAGCTCCTCACAACACTAGGGCTCGTTACACATACACAATAATACACCAATGCTGTCTCATCTCCCCTTCAAAGGACAAAACAGTGCACTACCTACTTGTCTTAACGCACAAACCAGCAGACAACACGTCACGCATGTCCAGGGGTGTACCCAGACCAGCGTGAACAGGAGCACTTCTCCCACCTCTGCCTCGTCGGGCTCCCCGCGCTTCTCCAACCTCTGCCTCGTCGGGCTCTCCAACAGCTACTAACTCTCAACTCTTCCCTCCCTATTCACATCTCTTCCCAAGCTCTATTTTCGGCAAGAACCTGGTGTCACACTAGTCTATACAGCAGAGTCACACGGAATGTCAGATAAAACCCTCCTGTCGTGGGAAATGTAGATCTTCCCACGCCTACATGCCCCACGTGCATAGACTCCCACGGGTGGTGCTTGCGACACTGGACACCAGCCGCTATCGGTGTAGATTAAGGTGGGTCGCCTGTCTCTCTCCTCCCTCCGTCTCTGCTACCATGCTGCTCCCTTACACCCTCCCCCTTAAAAATAAATTTGTGGCGACAAATTTAAGCATTCATAAGAATGTTTTACATGCGGGACAGGTGGTCAGCAATGACATTACATTTCCCTGGAATATGGATGATATTGAGGTGGTACTCCTGCAAGAACAAACTCCACCTTGCAAGCATTATGAACACAGTTGATATTCTGGCTGTCACCAGACACGGGATGCTTTACCTTACGATTATCACCTAGCAACAAAACTGCCCCCGTCCCCAAATCACTTACAGTACATCCCCAACCAGTTTGAACTTGACACACCCCACATGCTCAATACATTCCTTAAGTCTAGGCAAATGGTAAGTGTCACTCTTGGTGATGTCATTGACTTTCTTAACATCAATGCAAAACCCTGCTGACCCACCTGGCTTATCTATGAGAGTGACAGTGGAGGAGCATTCACTCTGGCGTGGCTCTCTGATGTCTCGTAGCAACTCGTCGTCGACCTCCTGGCGCGTCACCTTGGCTCTCTCGGGGTTGACTCGGCACGGCCGCTGCTTGACAGGCTCCACATCCGCCACGCCCACGTCACATTCCATCCCCATTGTCCGGCTTGAAGCATTCCGGAGGACACTCTCCAACATCTTATCATCCTCTGCTACATCATCAAGAGGATAATTTTTGTGCATAGGCAATTCATTGATTATACCGTACATCGAATAATTTCCTGCAGCCTCCTTCACTTTCGGCTGCTCTATCTACTTGTGATTAGTACATGGGTCCACACTGGGCAGATACTTTTCACCTGAGACACCATCATCCTTTCTCACACAATCATTTAGCGAGAATAATTCATCTAGCCCTATCTCGTCAGGGCCCTCAAACACACTTTGCACCCTTGCAACATCACTCTTTGCTATCGAGAACAATTTCCCTAGACCCCATTCATTAGGGCCATCTAGCACACCTGGTGCACCTGCAACACCACTCTTTTTCTCCATTTCCACATTCATCCCATTATTTCTATGAGACATGGGCCGGGTTACAGCACAATCAGTAGGCCTGAAAACAATGATAGGAGAAACACTCACCTTCTTCCCCGCTAAATCATTTCCCAACAGGAGGTCAATTCCTGGCACTGGCAATTCATCCACTAGTCCAACAGTCACCCTCCCATTTACGAGCTCACTCTTAAGCTCAACAGTCACGAGTGGCACAGATAGCTGACCGCCGACACCATGAATGAGGATGCTTTTTCCCTCATGCACAAACTTCTCCAGCACCTTCGTCCTCATGAGCGTTTGTGCAGCACCTGTATCTCTCAAGATTTTCACATGCTTAACTTCATCATTCTTACGAACAGATCCACACGACACAAAGAAAGCAAGTGCATCAGCTCTCTTTCTCCTCTCCTTCTCCTCCTCTTCCTCACTCACACCGACTTTTCCCAGAATGGAGAACGTGGATACAGATTTAAAGTCCCTCATGTACTCAGCTTTTCTGACATCTGCCGTAGGCCTCTCCCACGCGCCCTTACGCCTCAGTTTAAGGAAACAATCACGTTCCACGTGACCAGCTTTATCACAGTAGGAGCACGCTACCTCCCTCTTACTTCCGCCACCGGTAAGAGAAGCAGGGGGCTGCCATGGCTTTTCATTCCACTTTTGAGGTGAAATTTTCGGCGACTGGGTGGCAGCATTGACAGGGGTCGGTGACCTTGGTGACTCGGGGTGGTGGTGGTGGCTGCTCCCTCTACTTCCGCCCGCTCTACTGTCCGGATCTACTTTGCGAGTTAAGACATATTCATCAGCGAGTGTGGCAGCTTTCTCGGGATTCAGGGTACCTTTCTCTAGGATATGTGAAGCTACGTCTCTGTGTATTGTTCTACAGAAATCCTCCAAAAGAATGATCTCAAAAATGTTCTCATAGTTACCCTGAATATCCCGAGAACGCAGCCACCTGTTTAGTTCCTTTTTCTTCTCATACATGAACTCCACATGCGTCAAATGACCAGGTTTATAGTGATTCCTAAACAGCAAACGGTAAGCTTCAGGCACTAATTCGTAGGCACGTAGAATGGTCCCTTTTACAGTCTCATAATCGCCAATTTGAGACACGGTAAGAGCCGTGTAGGCGGCAAGAGCCTTTCCCTTTAACCCACTTTGCAATAAAAGAGCCCATTTATCCCCAGGCCAGTCCATGTTACTCGCGACTTTTTCAAAAGCCAAAAAATACCCAGTTGGATCTGCCTCGTTAAACGTCGGCACCATGCGAACGTGTTTAGTGACATCAAACACTTTGCCGCCCCCTGGCATGTGCCGTGTCTCGCCAGTTCTGTTATCACACTCGAGTTTCCTCTCCTCTAGTTTCAGCCTCGCCTGTTCTACTTGAATTCTCGCCCGTTCTGTCTGTTGTGTTTCCTGTTCTATTTGAAGTCTCGCCCGTTCTGTCTGTTGTTTTTCCTGTTCTGTTAGTTGTTTGGCTAACTCCAGTTGCATTCTGAGCAACTCTACCGGGTTGTCTGTGTTCTGTACCGATTGTGATTGTTGTGTGTCTGTCACAGTCTGCATCCCATCTGCAACTAACCCATCCCTGGTGGCGGAAACTAGCCCCAATCTCTCTAACACCCATTCCGATAACTCCGCCTTAGTGACAGAGATTGCGTTATCAATATCCAACTTGTCCGCCACTAGTTTAAGCTCCTGTTAGACAGACTAGAGACATTTTCATAAGTGGGATCTGAGCGAAGAAACCCTTCTACGTCCTCATCGCTCATAAGAAACATCTTGGCCTGGTTTAATTGATCCGATTAAAGCAAAAACAAAGTCGAATTCATGTACCAGAAACGAGAGATGAGTAGCAATACAGTACACCAATAAATCGTCTGAGTGTGATTCCAGTGAAAAACAAAAATACACAGATTTAAAAAATGCTTAAGCTCGATTCCCGGTGAACAAAAAGACAGGTCCCTAGTGTGGGTACATGTTCGTTAAATCCTAAGCAAGGTCGCCAAATTCTTGTTACGATCCTACAATGCTGAACCCAAGAGATTAAAATTCAAGCAAGGGCAACTAGCATGCTGTTGCGTTTCAGAAGGCCAAAAGGGTAAACGTCTCAGATAATCACAAATTAATGAAGAAGGATGATATTAAACACTTCTAATTTTCGTATTAATTATAATTACTAATAACTAGGGAAACGAACAGGTTGATAAGCAAGATGATTCAGTTAATCATGGCAAAGAATGGTAATGGGCTAAGCGCCGAGTGAAGGCCTCGAGTAAATGCACTCGTTACAAGGAATGAACACTACACAGAAAGAACATTTGAAGAACAGTTAATCGACACCTAGCACACTGAACAGTAAACTGAATCACACTCAATCACAGACCAATATATGATACCATGTAGTATCAACCAGTTAACACGCTAGGAGAACGTGTGCACTCTAGAACACTAATCAGTGTTCGTTACACACCACCCAACACCATATGAAACTCAGAGCTCCTCACAACACTAGGGCTCGTTACACATACACAATAATACACCAATGCTGTCTCATCTCCCCTTCAAAGGACAAAACAGTGCACTACCTACTTGTCTTAACGCACAAACCAGCAGACAACACGTCACGCATGTCCAGGGGTGTACCCAGACCAGCGTGAACAGGAGCACTTCTCCCACCTCTGCCTCGTCGGGCTCTCTGTGCTTCTCCCACCTCTGCCTCGTCGGGCTCTCCAACAGCTACTAACTCTCAACTCTTCACTCCCTATACACATCTGTTCCCAAGCTCTATTTTCGGCAAGAACCTGGTGTCACACTAGTCTATACAGCAGAGTCACACGGAATGTCAGATAAAGGCCTCCTGTCGTGGGAAATGTAGATCTTCCCACGCCTACATGCCCCACGTGCATAGACTCCCACGGGTGGTGCTCGCGACACTGGACACCAGCCGCTATCGGTGTAGATTAAGGTGGGTCGCCTGTCTCTGTCCTCCCTCCGTCTCTGCTACCACACTGCTCCCTTACAATACACACACATTAACCCCACTATCAGCCACACATACACACAAACCATCTTTTCCCATAAAGTTTCTAATAAAACTAATCAACATTAAATTAATCGCCTAATGTTAATACAAATCTGTTTGGGCGACTTCACAGTGTTAAGATTTACAAACGTTTATAGGGAGAATACACAGAATTTTTCTTTACAATAGTAATCATGTTTCTTGCGTTGAAAATCACAACTTTTCAAATCCTCCGCCATCTTGAATACTGTATTCATTAGGCAAATAAATAAACACTACGTACAATTACCTCCACCCTCGTAAGGGGAGTAAGGCGTCCGGCAATAGATAAATAGACAATTACAGCACAGAAACGTTATGATCCAATAACACGATTTCTGCACACATATAATACATAAATCCCCGAAATAAGCTAAACAATCTATACATATTTTTGTTCTATGTGGATGAGAGACAAATGGTAAAACTGCCTGTGGCAAGTGCCTCCCCCAGAGTTGAAAGATTGACAGGGCCAGAATCAAGGAATGCTCGAGCCAGAATGCTAGGACACACGGAATTTGAAGCAATTTAAGTCATAGGATAAGGGAAAGATGGATTCAGGGAAAGAGTTCCAGAGCTCAGCTGTTGAAATAGAAGAGTGATTGGGAATATCGTTTCACTCTTAGTTTGGAGAGTTGCATAGCGCAAGGGTGGGAATGTGTTGCAAGACGGGCGTTATGCACTCCACGTAGAGGAGATGGTATACTCTGAGAGAGCTCCGACGAACACTGATTATTGTATTAGCGGTAGAATAGCGAGAGAGATGCAACATTGCGGCGAAGAGAGAGAGATTGTAAAGAGTCGGGGAGTGGACGTGAGTTAATGAGACGCAAGGCTTTCTTTTCTTCTTTGTCAAGAAGTGCTGTGTAAGAGAATCCTTCCCAAACATGCGAACAATACTCAATACATGGACGCACTGTGCCCCTGTACAGAACAAGAAGCTGTTCAGGGATAAAGAACCCCCGGAGATGGTTAAGCACACCCAGCTTCTTGGAAACTATTATGGCAGGAGTGGAATATGGTCTTTCCAAGAGAGATCAGAAGAAAAAGAGACACCGAGAATACTGAGAGAAGACGAAAGGTTGATTTGTGTACTGTTGAAGTATAAGTCCTGTGGGAGTTCTTGACAGGTAGATAAATGGAGAAATTAGGTTTTCGAAGCATTGAAAGCAACAAGATTTTCTCTGCCCCAATTGGAAAGGGTTGATAGGTCAGAAGATAAGTGTTCTTTGGCTTTATCACGTGAGTTTTTGAGTAAAATGTTGCTGGGACTTTCTGAAAAACTAGTTGAATAGTGTAAAGTAGAGTCATCAGTATATGAATGTATAGGATTGGAGGTACAGTTGAGAAGATCATTAATTAATATTACAACAAAATTGGAGATAGGAAAGAACCCTGAGGAACCCCGGAGTTGATAGGATGAGGAAGTGAACGATGGCAGTCCACAACTGCAGCTATGGAACGGCTAGAAAGGAAATTAGAGATAAAGGCGCAGATGTAGGGATAGAAACCGAAGGAGGGTAGATAGAAATTAAACATTTGTCTCAGACTCTATCAAAGGCTTTCGATATCTCTAGCGTAATAGAGAAAGTCTCACCGAAGTCCCTAAGGGAGGATGGCTAAGAGATAGTAAAATATGAAAGAAGACCACCAGTAGAGCGACCCCTAAGGACTACATACTGGCGATCTGAGAGTAGATTATGAGAAGAGAGATGCTTAATAGTCATGGGTGAGCGTTATAATGCAGGTTAATCCTACATCTTAACAACTGTCAGGCACCTGTTGTATAATTGGCCACATTAGTTTGTACACACTCTTTGAATTTGTGTATTAAAGGAAAGGGAGAATGATTGATTTACTATAAAACCGTTAATTGGTAATATTATTCAACTTCTGCATTGGACATTGCACTTCTAACTCAATCATACTTATTTTTCCTTCTGTACACAAAATCACAAAGTGTATACACATGTATGTTGCAATGTTGCATAGTGTAGCCTACATTGGCCCCACCTAGAACAGTGACTCGGGCTCATGGAGATCTGTCTTTGGCAACACAGAGGCACATTCATACATGCATACATTAACATAATAAAATACTAATAATCCGTAGTGTGAATGGACTCTAGCTAGCTTAGAAACATAATTATATAGGTACATGGACAAGTTAGATATATAGATATAAAATTAGATAAATCGACAGGTGTATACACACAAATATTTTCTTCTTGATTAAGTTATACCATTTCATAGGTATTTTGTGTTTTTGTATATATATATATATATATATATATATATATATATATATATATATATGTATATAATTATACAGCGTGCGATAAACCCTTCCCCCTCTACACAAAACTCTGACTACGTAAATTCATCACATTACTTCTATCCACGTTAAGGGGAGGTTTGGGGATTTTCTGGACCTCCTTCTCACTCATGTTTAAGCCCATTAGCTTTTATATTATAAGACGTTCACTGCATTAGTTTGGCGATGTTAAGACTCTTGGGAGATTGTAGACACCAATAGAGCTGGGCAATACTCAGAGGAGGCCTTATATGTATGTGACAAGGAGTTGCTGGAACTCCTGCTTCATTTGTCTGGCTTTCCTCACTGAATCTGCTTTTGTCTCACCTACACAGAGAGCAATCTAGCTAGCTCTCTCAAACACCTCCTGTTGCTTTCACCGCACTAAACAGGTACACCACACTTCTTTCCAACACTCTTTTAACAATGTGAGAATTGTTAAATTGTTAAAGGCATCTTTGCATTTTGTCTCCTTCGTACACACAGAACAACAAATTTAAATCAATATTGAAACCTGTTAGGACCATTTAGCTGTCGATTTTATCCTGGCAGGCGATAGCGAACCTGTAATTTAGGAGGAATCGGCCTTCGTCGGGACATTGTTTTACTGAATAATGTACACATTTATCTGTAAGGGGGGTCTTCGGAGTATTTGTTTAAGGTTGGACTATAATATGTTGTTCAATGGACTAGTGATGAGTGACTGTCGCCATGCACTATCATAACGTACGCTCCCAAACTATTAATACATCTACTGTAGTTGTACACAACCATTATACGTATGATCACATTATAATTTGTATAGTGTTTTATGTATTAAATAATTCACCATATTGTAGGTGAGTTTAGTTATCTGGTCCCATTATTAATTTTGAATTATATCAACTAAATAATTAATCACCTGCTCAGACAGCTGCTATACTAATTGATTATTTGTCTTGAGGCAGTCAACATTTATTAAAGACAACCAATTCTCCCTACCAATAAATGCCTACAGTGGCCGATAGAGGCGCTGAACGCAATGTTTACCTCGGTGCATTGTGGGAAATTGGCGACATCGCGGACCTATCCACCCTAACTCTCCCTCAACAGTTTTTGATTATAAGCAGTTAATCAAAATGTCTTTAGCTGATACATACTTTGGTCTACCACTACCACTTTATCCACCATTAACATTTTATCCAAAATTAACACTTTATACACCACTACCACTTTAACCACCACTACCACTCTATCTAACACTACCACTTTAAGTGAGTTTTAAAGTGAGTTAAGTGTTTTTAAGTGAGTGAAGTGATCTGAAGAAAGTGATCGTCACCATGCCTCGTGCCTGTACCAACTGCGCCGGTAGATTTTCTGCTTCCATGTTTGCTCCTGCCGATCCACAAGTCTGCCGACTCTGCCAGCAACGAGAGGAGTTGACAGCAACATTGGATGAAGCCCACAACAAGATCAACACCCTCACCAGGAAGCTGGAATCACTCCAAGAATTTGTAACACTCAATGTTGGAGTATCACTAACTCCAATTGTTTCAACTCCAGCATCCACCACCCCACCACCCCAACGTCATCTGCCAACAATCCAACACCTGCAGTAGCCACTGCAGCAGATGCTTCTGATGAACCTGAGCCGACATCAAACCAGGACAGCCGCCCTGTTCACCTTAGTCTCTCCCCCACTCCTCGTGCAAGAAGCATGCTAGCACGAACAGTACCAACCCCTCGCCCCCGTTCTAACCACTCCTCTCCCCGACCTGTACGCAGAGTCTCGCCACCACAGATTTCCGGATTTACACCAGTGAGGAACGGTGCACGACCAACGCCGAAAAGGTCTCATCTACTAGTCACAATGTCAAACAGATTTGATATCTTGGTAGAGATGGAAGACGAACCAGAAGAGACCAGGCTCGTTGGGGATTCCATCCTACGAGGACAGGTCGAAGAGTTCTGCGACAGAGTCCCAAATAGACGAAAAAGATTTTGCATCCCAGGAGCTGGACTGGACGACATTGTGGAAGCCTTCGAAGATACCACTAAGGATGCAAACGAAAATACCCTTTTTGTCATCCATGCTGGTTCAAATGACATCATGCGCACCAGATCCGAAGAGTTGATGGAGAAATATCGCAAGATGATCCAGCACTACAAAAACAAGTCAAGGAATATCATCATCTCAGGCATTCTCCCCAAGATCGACACACCTGACAAATTCTACGACAAGGCATTCAGCACAAATTGCCGACTAAAATATTTGTGTCTGAGGGAAGAAGTTGAATTCATCAACCTCTGGGATAATTTCTATAACCAGCCTACTCTGTTCCGCAAGGATGGCACTCATCTAAACCCTGTGGGTTCAGCACGCATGGGTCGTCTCCTACATGAAGCAGTCCGCAGCCATGGATCAAAAAACGCCATCCGAGAAGAAGCAGCAGTGACATAAATCATCCAACGCCAAGTAAAAAACAGAGGCAACCGAGGACCACCTGCGATAAGGACCGAAGACAGCGAGGACCGAGGACAGCCAGGAACATACATGTAGATCCGACAAGAACCAACAATATTATTAAAGAGCGTTCCGTGAGTTCTAAAATAACAAATTTAAAGGTTTTCTATGTAAACGTTCGTAGCATATGCAATAAATTTTCAGATTTAGAGGAGCTAGTGTTTACAGAAAATTATGATGTGATTGGCATAACAGAATCTTGGCTCAATACAGAAGATAGAGACTTTTTAGCAGGGTATTCACTTCCCGGTTATGTAATGTTTGAGAAAAGCCGAATAAATCGAAATGGAGGTGGCGTTTTACTTTATATCAAAGAAAGTCTTAACCCTACCCTCTTGTAAAAACCTCAAATTGTGAACGTCGACACATCTTTTGTGCTAATAAAGAATAATAAAGGTACAAAAATAATACTTGCATTAATATACAGACCTCCAGCTCAATCAGTGCAAACTGACCGAGAAATTTACGAACAAATTGCAGATGTAAGTAACTTACAAGATACCGTAATTTTTGGCGACTTTAATTTACCTGTGACCAAGTGGGGCGATACTCTTACTTCACACTCCGGACATGATTTGTATACGAACTTGCAAGAGAGTTCGTTTTATCAATTTGTTCGAACACCGACCCGTGGAAATAACGTTCTTGACATTGTACTTGCAACAAAAGAAGAATTAATAGAGAATTTGAATGTTGGTGATGAATTCAGTAACAGCGACCATCGTACGATAACTTTCACTTTAAACATTACTAGTAACGAACCAAATAGTAGCATCGAAAGAGTCCCTAATTTCAAGAAAGCAAGCTTTCATAAACTTAGAGGTATGTTTAAAGAAACTGACTGGAGCTTTTTAATTAACAATAACGACATAAATACATCTTGGAAGTTATTCGAAACCACGTACCTAAAGCAGTGCAAGACTGCATACCATCGAAAATACGGCGTCCAGGCCATAATAATAAGCCCAAATGGTGGAATAAAGATATTTCAAACTGCCTGCTTGCTAAAAAAAAATTGCAAATGATAGATTAAAATCCTCACAAAGTGACGAAGAACGGGTGAAATTTGTAGAACTACGACGCAAAGCCAAAAAAGTTAATTAAGCAAAGTAAAAAGACCCTAGAGTTACATATTGTGAATAAAACTAAAACAAACCCGAAGGAATTCTATAGTTATATCAGAAAGAAAAAAGCAGTTACTTCAATCTCATTCAACTAGTCAACCAACCCACCCATGTACCAGATAATCCTAATCATAATTCCCACCTACTGGACTTATTTTTAACAACCAATTCAGAAAATTATGATGTTACAGTGAGGTCCCCACTTGGATCTTCTGATCACTGTCTGATACAGGCCACCTGTCTATCACCTACCACACCTTCCCACTCTGAACCTGTTTTGGTGACTAAATGGCATTACGATAGGGCAGACTGGGAGGGTCTTCAAGGTTTCTTTATTGATATTCCCTGGACCTCTTTCTTTTCTAATGATGCACACTCCACCTTGAGCCACATACAAGATTTTGTAAAAATTGGAATGGAAACTTTTATTCCTCATCAAAAGTACAGTAAAAGATCTAATTCACCTAAATGGTTTGACCATAATTGTGCTAGAGTAACTGAACAAAAAGCAATAGCCTACAATGCATACACAAGATCAAAAACACATGAAGCCTTTAATTACTTTAGAAACATCAGAAATCATGCCAAAACTGTATTAAACCTAACTAAATCAACTTTCTCCATAAGCAGGCAAATAAACTTCTAAATAATCCAAATGATAACAAAATATTTTGGTCTACTCTTAACTCATTCAAATCCAACTTCACTACTGCTTCATCCATTCCACCATTAAAATCTCCGACTGGCAATCTTGTAAGTGACCCACGAGGTAAAGCTAACCTTCTTGCAGATATTTTCTCCACCAACTCAACCTTAGATGAAATAAATCAAGATGTCCCTGTACTTAATTTTAATTCACCTGAAATTCCCTCACTTAAGATCCACACCAGACATGTCAAAACTATTTTGCAGAATCTCTCAGTAGATAAGGCTCCTGGTCCAGATGAAATTCCTCCAATAGTACTTAAGAATTGCTCCTTGGTGCTCGCTCCTGTATTGGCAAAAATTTTCCGTCTGTGTACTCATACCTCATGCTTCCCAGTACCCTGGAAAGAAGCAAACATCCATCCAGTTCCTAAAAAAGGTGCCTCTTCAGATCCATCAAACTACAGACCAATAGCTATAACTTCCACTCTTGGCAAAGTTTTGAAATTATATTAAATAATCACATAATTAAGCATCTGGAGAATAATAAATTAATCAGTGATAGGCAATATGGTTTTAGACGATGTCGATCAACTGCAGACATTCTTTGCCTTCTTACGCATCAAATCAACCAAGCTACAGACCAACATGGTGAAACACATACAATAGCACTGGATATATCAAAGGCATTTGATAGAGTCTGGCATCAATCCTTATTGTCGAAGATGTCACACTACGGCTTTGCATCATTAGTTCCACTAATTTCTTCTATCTTCATAACAGAAAAAAGTGTAATGGTAGATGGCCTTTATTCTCAATTTCACTCAATAAATGCTGGTGTTCCCCAGGGATCAGTTTTGGCCCCAACACTGTTCATTCATATCAATGATCTCATATCTACCACTCATAATCCAATACATTCCTACGCAGATGACTCAACACTCCACAGTTCCTTCACATTTACCAATTCTTTCACCCAACCCGATCTTATAAATTCAAAAATAAACACTGCAATTTCTCTGAACCAGGACCTTTCTAGAATTAATGAATGGGGACAAGAGAATCTAGTTTCCTTTAATGCACAGAAAACCAAGTACATTCAATTTTCTAACCGACAGAATCTCACTGACTCCCATATTTTTTAATGATGTAAATATTCCCACTTCCCTAGTATTGACATTCTCGTGTAACATTAACTACTAACTTGAGCTGGACACATTATGTTAGAAGCATTGCTAAGAATGCCTCTAAAAAACTGGGACTCCTGTACAGAGTTCGAGAATTCTTCACTGACGAGCAGTTGGCCGTAATATATAAAAGTCATGTGCGCTCTCAGATGGATTACTGTTCACCTCTGTGGGGTGGAAGTGGAGTGGTTGCATTGAGGCAGTTGGACAAAATTCAAAATAAAGCTATTAGATTAATCAATAACCCTGCAATCACACAGGACCTTCCTACATTAGCCATACGAAGAAACGTTGCATCCCTTGCATTATTCTACAGATATTTTCACAGCAATTGTTCCGAGGAACTTGCTTCAATTGTGCCGCCTCTCCACATCTTTCCCCGTAGAACTAGGGCAGCTGAGAGCGCCCATGAATTTACACTTTCTCCTCCACAATGCAGAACTTCTGCTAATCAGAATTCATTTATCCCTAGAGCTACTACTCTTTGGAATTCACTTCCCTCGAATTGCTTTCCACAAACTTACAATCAACAAATGTTTAAATCCAGTTGTTACAAACATTTTATGAATGGAGGATGCCTTTAGGCACATGGACCTTTTTGTTTTATCTGTGTTTTTCCTTCCTCCGTTCATTGTCTCTTAAAAAAAAAAAAAAAAAAAATGTTGGACCGTTAGTCGATGAAAATGGAGAATACACCAAAGACGAAGTGCAAATGAGTAATGCCCTCAATACCTTCTTTGCATCAGTTTTTACAACAGAAGACCTCAGTGATATCCCTACACCATCGCCGATTCAGATTGATAATTCAGATGTTCTAAGCAATATCACCGTTACAGAGAGAGAAGTATTGAATTGTTTAGATAAACTCAAGGTAAATAAAACGCCTGGACCTGATACAATCTCGCCTAGAGTTCTAAAGGAAGCTAAGGATGAGCTCTCCAAACACTGACATTACTATTCAATAAATCCTTGCAGTCTGGAACTATGCCTGATCAGTGGAAGATAGCCAACGTAACACCGATATTCAAAAAAGGCAGCAAATCCCTACCCAGTAACTATCGTCCAATTAGCTTAACCTCAGTTGTATGTAAAATGCTAGAAACGGTCATAAGAGACAGACTCGTAAATCACTTAGAGAAAATAACATACTTAAAGATACTCAACACGGCTTTCGTAAAAAACGTTCCTGTTTAACAAACCTCTTAGACTTCTTCCACGATATCCTCAACCTCTATGATGAGAGTAAAGCTGTAGATATTATATACCTTGATTTTCAAAAGGCCTTTGACAAAGTTCCCCACAAACGTTTACTGCTAAAACTAAAAGCGCATGGAATACAAGACGGTGTGTTGAAATGGATAGAAAATTGGCTCAGCGACAGAAAGCAAAGAGTAGTCATAAACGGTAAGGCATCTAAATGGACCAATGTAAGTAGCGGGGTACCCCAGGGATCGGTACTAGGACCAATTATCTTTCTAATTTACATCAACGACATAGATGAGAGTCTTACCTGTACAATCTCAAAATTTGCTGACGATACAAAACATTGCAAATAGCGTACTCTCAAAAGAACAAGTTGACGATATGCAACACAATCTAGATAAATTGTCACATTGGGCCCAAATTTGGCAAATGAGTTTCAATGCGGATAAATGTAAAGTACTACATATCGGATACCTAAATGAGAAAACAAACTATTCGATGAATGGCACTCAGCTTAAGAATGTAAACAGAGAAACCGATCTGGGAGTAACAATATCGAGTAACCTAAAACCGAGTCAACAATGTTCAGAAGTTGTTAAGAAGGCAAACAAAATAATTGGCTTTATAGGCAGGTCATTTGAGCATAAATCCAAAGACGTTATCCTAACCCTTTACAATTCCTTAGTCCGCCCTCTTCTGAAATACTGCGTTCAATGCTGGTGCCCTTATTACCAAAAAGATATAAACAAGCTAGAACGAGTTCAACGTAGAGTTACCAAAATGATACCTAGCCTAAAGAACAAACCATACGAAGAGCGTCTTAGAGAATTAAATCTATTTCCTTTAACCCAGCGCAGATTAAGAGGTGACTTAATTCAAGTGTTCAAAATCATCAAAGGCATCGACAATATGGACTGTAGTAAGTACTTCACTATCGACCAATCTATTTACACACGGGGAAACGGTTGCAAAATTATTGGCAAATCTTTTAACACCTTACGAGCGGCCTATGCGGTTTATTTATATGTACCGCACAGCGGGGTGTTTTTAGCCAAAATAGGGCTGTTTACGTGATCATTTTCATGCCTAAATAAGCCCCAGAACGTAAAACAAGTACCTATCCCTGAAAGGGCATAAACAGAGCTTTCGAATGACACCATATCGATCTTTTTATGATGGCTAGTTTTCTTGCAATAACCGTGCAACGCGAGTGCAAAAAGCATGTAATTCGGTACTTTCCACATATAATTCAGTATGCGAGTGAGAGAGGGAGGAGGGAGCTGAGATTCGAGTCAGTAGGTTCGCCGCGGTGGTCTGGAGCAGTCATACGCTCGCTAGTCTCCTGCCACCACTTGTCTCTCTCTCTCAGCAACATTACGTGCTGAAATTGCCACTCGACCTATGTCGAGCGCCGCCACATAGTCCAGCTTTATTTAACTCGACTTATGTGGTGAGCCGCTAATTAAGGGTTAACTCACACGAATCTAAGAATTTCTTCTTCAATCGAGTTGTCAACTTGTGGAATGGGCTTCCCCGAGACGTTATAGACTGCAGCACCGTTGATTCATTTAAACTCCGCCTAGACAAATATCTCGCATCAAACCCGCGACTGACTGCCTTTGTAAATTAATAACTTTATTTTATCCTCCCCTCAGTTACTAACCCATCTGTCCCCTACTAACTTCCTAGTCCTGCCACGGACATTAGTTCCAGGGCAGTAGTTGTTCCCTTACCCACTCTAAACCACTGTTTGGACACTTGATCCTCAGTGTTTTGGAGGACAAGCAGCCTAGAAGAGTCACTAGAACTGTTGTTGCTTGATTTCCTTTGTACTCCTTTGTACAATTTATCTAACACTACCACTTTATCTACCACTACCACTTTATCCACCACTACCACTTTATCCACCACTACCACTTTATCCACCACTACCACTTTATGTACCACTACCACTTTATCCACCACTACCACTTTATCCACCACTACCACTTTATCCACCACTACCACTTTATCCACCACTACCACTTAATCCACCACTACCACTTTATCCACCACTACCGCTGTATCCACCACTACCACTTTATCCACCAATACCACTTTATCCACCACTACCACTTTATCCACCACTACCACTTTATCTACCAATACCACTTTGTCTATCACTACAACTTTATCTACTACTACCACTCCATCCACCACTACCACTTTATCTAAAATATAAACGTGTAAAATCACAAATAATCGAGATAAACTGTGTATATCCTAAGTGTTGGGTATTGTTGATGTCGACAGTCGTAGCTCTGGCGCTAGTTCGGAAGCGTCCACCAGAGGTCTCAGGTGAATTCTTGGTAGGGTCAATTGGTGTGTGTGGGTCAAGATTATGTTTTATATAATTAGTTCATAATGACTTATCCCTTTCAGTACCGATGACGAGTTTTTTAATTGGTTTCAGCTACATTTATGCGATTTTATGCAGCTTAAGAATGATCTGTAGGAGCTAAAAGGTATAAATAAGAGAGTTGGAAGACTTTTAACCCTCTCACGTTCTTGACGCAATTTTGAGCCTATTGGGGATACTTTAAAGCCTTTGTTACCATCAGGGGTATTTAGAAACCTTTAGGTTAGTTACTTTCAACCTCTGCAGTTGTCTTTGAGTTAGCTGTGGGCAGAAAACTAATTTTGGAGAGGTAATTATAAGAGTGAGAGAACTATATTTATTATTGCTAATCTGGCAACCTCTGCGTCATATAAACGTGAAAGGGTTAATTACTAGAGGTCTTTCCTAAACTGAATAGAATAGTCTAATAATAATTGCCAGAATATACTGAAGAAGACGTCACCGGCACTGAAGGGGTAAATTGTTCAATAAGAAGTACACCAACTTTAAGGTACAACTGTCTGCAGAGGTAGACTTTTGTACCTTAAAGCTCAGTTAATATTACCAACGCATCTAATTTAGGCCCATGTCTGGTAGTGACGGGAGCAGGTGTATTGACAGATGTTGCTTGTTTCTCTACAGGTGTGTCGTCTGGTGACCATCACCACCACCATCATCCCAGAGTGGGGGTAGTGGAGGAGACTGGTGGTGGTGGTAAGGGATCTCCACCTCTCCTCCATCTCCTCTGTCATGATGGAGACTCGCCACAACTACTTCCACCACTGGGAACACATCAACTGAAAGCAATGGAGGATTCGCAGCTGGACAATAATGATTCACCAGAAGAAAGGCATAAATCTCCATCGTCGGAGACTTCACCTGGTACCTGGAGCGTACAATACCTACAAGTGGGCTGGAGGTGAGAGAGAGAGAGAGAGAGAGAGAGAGAGAGAGAGAGAGAGAGAGAGAGAGAGAGAGAGAGAGAGAAATGTGCGTAGTTAGAATCAAGCTGGTACAGAAGCGGATTTGCTTAATACAACGATGAACTAAACCCCGTGTCAGCTAACCTGGCATAAATTCGGACCCTCTAACATTTTATAGCTTAAAGATAATGAAGACAATCGAGCTGGTATTTATATCATTTTGTAAGGGTTGACCAGTAAATAAATATGTTTGCTGTAGCCGTTTCCGAGATATAAAGAAGCTATGGATCAGAATTATTGCTAAGTTAGCTGACACCGGGTATCCTTTAAATTTGTGATGTTGGAAATAAGCAGTAGTGATAGTGGTAGATAAAGATAATGACGATGATGGACTGGAGTAGTGACGGAGAATGTGAATGAGGCACAGGTAGAGGAGGAGGAAGATGACGGTGGTGAGAAAGATATAAGATAAATGGAGGTGAAGATAGAGTATGGTTGTGGTGATGGAGATAGATGGTGAAAGTAGTGATAGTAATGATCATGGAGGGTGATGACAATGAAGGGTGTAATATAGTGATGAAAATTAACCCTTGGAAGATACGATGTCGCATTTCTTTTGTTTTCGAGCTATTATTATACGATTTTATTCAGAATAGCAAGGGTATATTGAAATCAGAGGGTTAATTGAAATTGTCTTTGCCCTTATAATTCCCACAGATAATTCCTAAACTATAAAATCGTCTCAAGATAGTCAGAATAATCTGTCCAAATGCGTCAAAGTATTAAGGATTGTGGTAGTGATGGTGAATGAAGCAGTGTTGGTGATGGAGGCTGGCGATAATGGTGATGGTGGTGATGGTAATAACAGGGGAGTACAAAGGAGTACACAGGAAATCAAGCAACAACAGATCTAGTGACCCTTCTAGGTTGCTTGTCCTCCAAAACACTGAGGATCAAGTGTCCAAACAGTGGTTTAGAGTGGGTAAGAGAACATTGGAAAGGGAATTACTGCCCGGGAACTAATGTCCGTGGCAGGATTAGGAAGTTAGTAGAGGACAGATGGGTTAGTAACTGAGGGGGGGATAAAATAAAGTTATTCATTTACAAACGCAGTCAGTCGCAGGTTTGATGAGAGATATTTGTCTAGGCGGAGTTTAAATGAATCAACGGTGATGCAGTCTATAACGTTTCGGGGAAGCCCATTCCACAAGTTGACAACTCGATTGAAGAAGAAATTCTTAGAATCGTGCGAGTTAAAAGATTTACCAATAATTTTGCAACCGTTTCCCCGCGTGTAATTAGATTGGTCGATAGTGAAGTACTTACTACAGTTCATATTGTCGATGCCTTTGATGATTTTGAACACTTGAATTAAGTCACCTCTTAATCTGCGCTGGGTTAAAGGAAATAGATTTAATTCTCTAAGACGCTCTTCGTATGGTTTGTTCTTTAGGCTAGGTATCATTTTGGTAACTCTACGTTGAACTCGTTCTAGCTTGTTTATATTTTTTGGTAATAAGGGCACCAGGATTGAATGCAGTATTCCAGAAGAGGGCGGACTAAGGAATTGTAAAGGGTTAGGATAACTTCTTTGGATTTATGCTCAAATGACCTGCCTATAAAGCCAATTATTTTGTTTGCCTTCTTAACAACTTCTGAACATTGTTGACTCGGTTTTTAGGTTACTCGATATTGTTACTCCCAGATCGGTTTCTCTGTTTACATTCTTAAGCTGAGTGCCATTCATCGAATAGTTTGCTTTCTCATTTAGGTATCCGACATGTAGTACTTTACATTTATCCGCATTGAAACTCATTTGCCAAATTTGGGCCCAACATGACAATTTATCTAGATTGTGTTGCATATCGTCAACTTGTTCTTTTGAGAGTACGCTATTTGCAATTTTTGTATTGTCAGCAAATTTTGAGATTGTACAGGTGAGACCCTCATCTATGTCGTTGATGTAAATTAGAAAGAGAATTGGTCCTAGTACCGATCCCTGGGGTACCCGCTACTTACATTGGTCCATTTAGATGCCTTACCGTTTATGACTACCCTTTGCTTTCTGTTGCTGAGCCAATTTTCTATCCATTTCAACACACCGTCTTGTATTCCATGCGCTTTTAGTTTTAGCAGTAAACGTTTGTGGGGAACTTTGTCAAAGGCCTTTTGAAAATCAAGGAATATAATATCTACAGCTTTACTCTCATCGTAGAGGTTGAGGATATCGTGGAAGAAGTCTAAGAGGTTTGTTAAACAGGAACGTTTTTTACGAAAGCCGTGTTGAGTATCTTTAAGTATGTTATTTTCCTCCAAGTGATTTACGAGTCTGTCTCGTATGACCCTTTCTAGCATTTTACATACAACTGAGGTTAAGCTAATTGGACGATAGTTACTGGGTAGGGATTTGCTGCCTTTATTGAATATCGGTGTTACGTTGGCTAGCTTCCACTGATCAGGCATAGTTCCAGACTGCAAGGATTTATTGAATAGTAATGTCAGTGGTTTGGAGAGCTCATCCTTAGCTTCCTTTAGAACACTAGGCGAGATTGTATCAGGTCCTGGCGTTTTATTTACCTTGAGTTTATCTAAACAATTCAATACTTCTCTCTCTGTAACGGTGATATTGCTTAGAACATCTGAATTATCAATCTGAATCGGCGATGGTGTAGGGATATCACTGAGGTCTTCTGTTGTAAAAACTGATGCAAAGAAGGTATTGAGGGCATTACTCATTTGTACTTCGTTTTTGGTGTATTCTCCATTGTCATCGACTAACGGTCCAACAGTTGAAGTAACTACTTTTTTCTTTCTGATATAACTATAGAATTCTTTCAGGTTTGTTTTACTTTGATTCGCAATATGTAACTCTAAGGTCTTTTACTTTGCTTAGTTAACTTTTTGGCTTTGCGTCGTAGCTCTACAAATTTCACCCGTTGTTCGTCATTTTTTGAGGATTTTAATTTATCATTAGCAAATTTTTTAGCAAGCAGGCAGTTTGAAATATCTTTATTCCCCCATTTGGGCTTATTATTATGGCCTGGACGCCGTATTTTCGATGGTATGCAGTCTTGCACTGCTTTTAGGTAAGTGGTTTCGAATAACTTCCAAGATGTATTTCTGTCGTTATTGTGAATTAAAAAGATCCAGTCAGTTTCTTTAAACATAGCTCTAAGTTTATGGAAGTTTGCTTTCTTGAAAATAGGGACTTTTTCGATGCTACTATTTGGTTCGTTACTAGTAAACTTTAAAATGAAAGTTATCGTACGATGGTCGCTGTTACTGAATTCATCACCAACATTCAAATTCTCTATCAATTCTTCTTTTATTGCAAGTACAATGTCAAGAACGTTATTACCACGGGTCGGCGTTCGAACAAATTGATAAAGCGAACTCCCTTGCAAGTTCGTATACAAGTCATGTCCGGAGTGTGAAGTAAGAGTATCGCCCCAATTGGTCACAGGTAAATTAAAGTCGCCAAAAATTACGGTATCTTGTGAGTTACTTACATCTGCAATTTGTTCGTAAATTTCTCGGTCAGTTTGCACTGATTGAGCTGGAGGTCTCTATGTTAACCCAAGTATTATTTTTGTACCTTTATTATTCTTTATTAGCACAAAAGATGTGTCGACGTTCACAATTTGAGGTTTTGACACGAGGGTCGGGTTAAGACTTTCTTTGATATAAAATAAAACGCCACCTCCATTTTTATTTATTCGGCTGTTCTCAAACATTACATAACCGGGAAGTGAATACTCGGCTAAAAAGTCTCTATCTTCTGTATTGAGCCAAGATTCTGTTATGCCAATCACATCATAATTTTCTGTAAACACTAGTTCCTCTAAATCTGAAAATTTATTGCGTATGCTACGAGCGTTTGCATAGAAAATCTTTAAAGTTGCGGTTTTAGAACTCACAGAACGTTCTTTCAACGAATTTTTGGTTCTTGTCGGATCTACATTTACATTCATGGCTATCCTCGGTCCTCGGTCGTTATCCCTGGCGGTTTTGAATTTGGGTCGTGTTGGTGGAGCTTTATCCAAATTCGCGGTTCTTGACGGATTAGTATTTAATTCCTTTGTAGGTTACCGTCCTCGCTGTCTTCGGTCCTCCTTCCTGGTTGTCCTGTGCTGAGTCGATTTCTTCTCCGAAAATCCTTCACCGCATCGTTGAGAAGACGCCCAAAACGTGCTGCTCCCACCTGGTTCAGATAAACTCCATCGTCCGAAAACAAATAGTCATCGTACTAGAAATTGTCCCAGGTGTCGACGAATCCCACGTTCTCCTTCCTGCAGAGGTTTGCTAGACAACGATTTGTGCTGGTGGCTATGTTGTAAAATCGGCTCTCTACACCGAGCCGGGGGACGATTCCTGAGACGATGATCCTTGACGACTTCTCCTTAAACGACTTGATCAGCTGCTGGTACTTTAAAAGCAAATCTTCCGACCGGGTTCGCTGTACATCGTTGGATCCAACGTGGATGACGTACATTGTATTAGCAGGGGCCAGCTTTGATACTTCGTCAACTGCTGCAACTACGTCGTCCACACCACCACCAGGGATACAAAAACACTTCCTGGTCTTAGGTGCCCTGGCGCAAAACTCTGTGAGCTGACCACGTATCATCGAGTCTCCCACGAGCCGGACTTCTTCTATTTCCTCTTCGTCATCTGAGTCTGTGAGTATCTGGAAACGGTTTTGACACTCGGTAATCGGTATGTGTTTCCTGGTCTTGGGGCAAACGTTGTTCCTCATGACACGGAAGTTGTCTTGAGGGGGAAGAGAGTCACTATTTGTATCTTGAGTATCGGAAACATCAGCTGAAGTGGCTACTGTAGGCGTTGAATTGTTGGCAGTTGACGTTGGGGCGTTGGTGGCTGATGGAGTTGCGGTGACAATTGAAGTTTGTGGTACTCCAATGTTGAGTGTTACAAACTTTTGGAGTGATTCCAGCTTCATGTTGAGGACGTTGATCTTGTTGTAGGCTTCATCTAATTTCACTGTAAAATTCTCTCGTTGCTGGCAGAGCCGGCAGACTTGAAGATCGACAGTAGCAAACATGGACTCACCAAACCTACCGGCGCAGTTCGCACAAGCGCGAGGCATGGTGACAGTCACTTTCTTCAGATCACTTCACTCACTTAAAAAACACTTCACTCAATTTAAAACACTTCACTCACTTTAAAAACACTTCAATCACTTCAACCGAAAACAAGTATGCTGAAATACGCAGAAATAGGTTATCAGGGGTGATAGCCTAACTGAAAACAAAAATGTTGAGATACGCAGAATTAGGCTTCCAGGGGCGATAGCCTAACCAGGGAGAAGGGAAGGGGGAAGGTGTGCCCATTAGATCGTTTACTCTACTGATGAACCTATTTTGGTGGTAATGGTTCCTGATGAGGCGTCTGTGTTGGGAAAATGTCAGGTGTGAGAGAGGTGTAGGTGGGCAGTGGGACATTTGTACGAAAACAAGAAGTGTAGGCTAAAAACATTGTAGAGGACAATTGTGGGAGAAGGTGCACGTGAGGAATAAGAAACGTCTGAGGGAAGAATTGTGTTACTTTGTTTCAATATTTCTATGTGCATAACAGCAAGAGGAAGTCTATAACACATGTCTGGAGAAAGGTCAAGCGCTAACTGAGATAGATTTAGAATGTGACAAACATGGATGTGTATAGGGAAGCATAGTTGGTAAGGGAATTTAAACGTCAAACTCAAACTGCCTCTGTGAGTCTTTAGAGAGCTTGTTATTATGTTAGCAGGAGGTCCGTATCTGGAAGGGAGGGTACTTAAGTCTAGAACAGATAAGCAGGGCACAGCTTTTATGGGCTTTTATTTACAAGTCACAATCGTATTTAGATTATCATAATATCCAATCAGGATGGTAATACAATATACATCATAAATTTTTGCCTGTTCTTCTATATCCCAACTACTCCCTCTCGGGCATAGTGCTGAGAGTCTGCACATCCAACCGCTCAACACGTTGAAGCCCGTGAGGTCTTGTTCCAGTCTAGGGAGTGAGATGCGTGAAGCATTAGAGTTCAACTCACGGTTCGAAGAAGCCCCATCTCTGAAGCTGCTCCGCCTTCGTGCTTCACTGTCTCGCCACCTAGACTCGGACCCTCACTCTCAGAACGCCACCTATTGAGCAATGAACTCACTAGGCATTGCCCCCCTGTAGCATATTTTGAATATGGGAATATTCATACAGTGCTATTTAATCAGGGAACAATGAGGGTATTTTTGGAGCGTTTCGGTGGGCTTTGTGCTAATGCACAAATTCCATCCCATTAATATCTTCCCATTGATATATCGGGATTCGGACCCGGGACCATTGGATTACCAGGCAAGTGGCAAGACCACTCCACCACACCTGTATTATATACATAATAGAACCTGTGAGAGACATACTAGGATATGTGAGGAGAGGATTTAAAGTGTGTGTTTTTTATAGAATATAATGCTGGAGCTGTTGAGGCGTAATGTTAACTGGAAACAAGTTTTATCTTGATCATCGTGGGCGGAGTTGTCTACGGGAACGAAAGGTATAGTTAACCGAGGCAAAATGGCAAAGGTGTATAAGTATAGTGTGGATTATGATATGATTTGACGTTAGAAGAGATCCCAAAACAGGGAACAAACAATCACTATGGTAACTCTTTAATTAGACAGCGATGTGTCTCCCAGGTGTCACAGGTAAGCTATTGTTGTGTCTCTCTCTACTTGATACAGATGAGTGACAACTAGAGTCATCTATAGGTTTCGTCTTGTCTTCTTTTTTATTCTTATCACCTGCTGGGCTGTTTCTGGCTCGGTCGTCTCGGCTGCTTTTGACATGGAATGTGGGCGGCTGCTGGGCGGTTTTGAATTGTGGCTGGCTGGCTCGGCTTGGACTGCTGAGTGGACCTTGTTTAGTGCCGGGTTGGAGGGGCTGACTTTGTAAAGAGTCAGGTCGGCCTTGTAAAGTACCGGCTCCTTCTCGGTCTTGTAAAGCACTGAGGGAGGTGGGCTTGTAAAGTCCTGGGTTAGTGTTGGCCTTGTAAAGTGCCAAGATGGTCTTGTAAAGTACCGGATAGTCAACCTTGTAAAGCGTCGACGAGCTACTGAAACGTGAGCTACCAAATAAGTCTAACATTTGGTATTTGGTATGGTTTTTGCTCCTCATACTTGGCTTGGGTATGGGGGTTAGAAGGTCATTCTCACCTTAGTGTGGAGGGAGGAAGTTATGTCCCTTTGACCTTGGGCCTGCTAGCTCAGGTGTAGGGAGCTGTGCAGGTGACAGGTGTGGTAGAGGTTTGGTGGTGATGTCAGCAAGGGGTAAATCGTGGTTGAGCTAGGCAGGTGTAGTACGACAAGAGTGTGGGACTGCCTTTTCAGTTGTAGAAAATGGTGGGGTGGACTCTCTTGTTCTTCTCTGGTTTCACGATGATGGAGGTAATATACGTATGTGTTGATGATATATGTGTCCCAGTAGATGGTAAAAGTGGAGCTTCAAGACCAAGTCAGGTGAAGGCATTGAGGGATAAGCCTTTACAACGGCACCTCGTGTCTTGGTGGTGTAATGGTTAGTGTTTAAAAATATGTGTGTGATAACCCAGGTTTGAATCCCGGTGGATCACATATATGCTTTCATTAATTTCATTGGAGGTGTTTGGTGTTGGGGTGAAATTAATACAAAAATAGATTATTAGTCTTTATACGTCATCGAGGTGTGCCCTGACTGAGTGCAAGCATGTGAAACACACTAGGACGTACTACCACACCCACTAATTAAGTCCGACTAGGCTGGGATCGAACTCAGGTCAAACAGATTCACATGTGAGTGTGCTATCCACTCGACCGCCGCGGCAGTAAGTGTTGGTTGCTTCTCTTCTGCTGCGCTAGATGAGGACACCATATTTATTCACATTTCGTGGTTTGAAGTGAGAAACTATACCGTCGGTCACAGTATCTTCAAATTTGGTCGGGCATCTTCTTTTGTTAGGAGTTGGTGATGATATGGGGGGTATTTTCTTGACGAGTCAGTGTAGCCACTGTAGAACAGCGGGAACGATCAGATTACCTCGCAAGCAGAAAAATCGATGTTTGGCGTGGACTCGTACTGAGGCCCATTTGATCCGCAGTCCACAACGCTATTCACTGTGCTATCACCTCCCGCAAATATTGATGTTGAATATGTTAAAAGGGAAATAGATAATATATAATATGGTAGATGATTGAAGAGTGAGAAGATACTAATTATTTGCATCAGGTTAAGTTTGAAGAAATAAATATGTGGGCAGGGTATAAGTAGGTAAAAGACTAGTTACAGGTACTGCAGGATATACGTTGGTCAAAGTACATATTGTATGAAGTTGTACGTTATAAATATATTAGCCTTTACTTATTAATAGTGTGTTTATCTGTGTGTGAGTCTATGTATGTGTGTGTGATTGAACTTGTAGCACATTTACAAGCCTTTTATATTGGTTGAATAACATACTATACGATACTATACGCACAAAAATATAAATTAATACACATACTGGAAAAACTATGAAAGGCGAGGGTACATGCAGCCATACTAAGTTCTGTTTTTTAGAACAACGAACAATGACATTATTAAATCTATTCGATAGTTCAGTGGTCACATTTAGAAACAAAAGTTATCACAGTTTGAGGGCATGGGGATATATACTGAATTTGTGTGTGAACATGTATGAGTTTAGTTGTAGAGAACATATACTTCATGTAGGGGTTGTTGTTGTTGTTGTTGTTGTTGTTGTTGTTGTTGTTCCCTAAGCTGCCTGGCCGAACAGCCCCGAGTCCCTGAGGAAGGCCATGGCCACGATCGGGCTTTCCCACAGAGCTCTCATTGAGTGTAGATTGTGTTGTTGGCGTAAGTGGTTGTGTGAAATGCAGTCTTCTATGATGTGTTTAATGGTATGGGGTGCTGTGTTACATCCCGGGCAGGCGTCGACAACGGAGTCATCCAGTCTCTTCTGATAGCTCAGGAGAGCTGGATGGTGTCCGCATCTCAGCCTGGCCAGGTGGACTCTGTCCTCGCGAGGGAGGGAGGATTCGGAAGGATGGATTTCGGGAGGTCGTGCATGCAGCTGCGTGTTGTCTGTGAGTGAGTGGATGGATTGGCGAGAGATATGAGTATGGATGTGCTTCTGGAAGTTGGTTCGGGGTGGGCAGGGAGGGAGAGAGGATAATAATTGTGTGTGATGCCGTGCGCTGGGTGTTGTTTTGATATTTCTTGGTGTCTGTGGGTGTGTTGCCATGTAATTTAGTGGGTGGTCTTGGTTCGTGGAGGCTGCTGCCAGGAATTGAGTGCCTCTCATGTCCAGATGGTCTTTGACTTTGAGGATTTTGGTTTCTTGATGTAGGTGATCTGTGGGTGCAGTAGCTGTGAAGCCTGTAGTGATCTTCAGGGCTTTGTTTTGAATAGTCTGTAAGGTCTTATGATGTGTTTCAGCTAGGTTAGAAGCCCAGGTTGGGCTTGCGTATTCCATCACTGATCTTATGTATTGTTTATATACTGTGGTGGTAGTTTCTTTGTTGTGTTCAAATTTTGTGTGAGCAAGTGACCTGAGGGCGTTAAGTCTGGGTGTCAGTTTCTTTTTAATGTTTGTGGTGTGCTGTTTGAATGTCATATGAGTATCATATGTTACTCCTAGGATTTTGGGTGTGTGTGTATGTGTTAGGGCTGTGTTGTTTATGGTGAGTTGAGGGATGTATTCGTGTTCTCCTGTCCAGCTTGTGAGCAGGGTTGCGGTGGATTTGGCTGGGGCTAGATTAAGTCTGTTTGTAGTGCACCAGCCATGTAGTGTGTTGAGATAGGGTTGAAGGAGATCTGTTGCTCTTTTTGGGTCATGGTGTGTGCATGCGAGTGTTATGTCATCTGCATAGGAGGCTAAGTTTATTTGGGGCGTATTGGGTGTAGTTATATCGTGCATGTACAGATTGAAGAGTGCGGGCGATAGGACGGATCCTTGTGGGACTCCGTTTGGAAAGTTTCTGATTTTAGATGACTGACCGGCAAAAGATAAGTGTGCACATCTGCCTACTAGGAAGTTGGCCAGCCACCTTTTTGTGTTGTTGTGCATGTTTGTGTCGTAGATTTTGTTTGTTAGGTTGTGGCGGGGGATGGCATCGAAGGCTTTACTAATGTCGAGTGTGGCTAATAGTGATCTGTGTGGTGGTCTAGCTGGGTTGATGCCGTCAAAAGCTCTTTGTGTAAGGTCTGTGAGAAGAGTGTTTGTGGAGTGCAGTGGCCTAAAGCCATGTTGTGTTGGAGCTAGGGGTAGGTCGGGTGTAATTAGTTGAAATACTAGGCGTTCCATGACTTTGGAGGGGGAGCAAAGGAGTGTGATGGGGTGGTGCGAGGAGGGTAGCGTGGGGTCTTTGTTGGGTTTGGGGAATGTGATGATGATACCATGCTTCCAAATGTCTGGTATTGTGTTGTGTGAATAGCTGTAGTTTGATATGTTAGTGAGTGCTTGTATGCCTTGTGGTCCCAGGTGTTTGAGGTGTATGTTGCTTATGTTGTCTAGGCCACAGGCGGGTGAGTGCTTGAGATTGTTGATATGCTTTGTCTTTTTTTTTTTTTTTTTTTTTTTTTTTTTTTTTTATGAGACAATGAACGGAGGAAGGAAAAACACAGATAAAACAAAAAGGTCCATGTGCCTAAAGGCATCCTCCATTCATAAAATGTTTGTAACAACTGGATTTAAACATTTGTAGATTGTAAGTTTGTGGAAAGCAATTCGAGGGAAGTGAATTCCAAAGAGTAGTAGCTCTGGGGATAAATGAATTCTGATAAGCAGAAGTTCTGCATTGTGGAGGAGAAAGTGTAAATTCATAGGCGCTCTCAGCTGCCCTAGTTCTACGGGGAAAGATGTGGAGAGGCGGCACAATTGAAGCAAGTTCCTCGGAACAATTGCTGTGAAAATATCTGTAGTATAATGCAAGGGATGCAACGTTTCTTCGTATGGATAATGTAGGAAGGTCCTGTGTGATTGCAGGGTTATTGATTAATCTAATAGCTTTATTTTGAATTTTGTCCAACTTCCTCAATGCAACCACTCCACTTCCACCCCACAGAGGTGAACAGTAATCCATCTGAGAACGCACATGACTTTTATAATATTACGGCCAACTGCTCGTCAGTGAAGAATTCTCGAACTCTGTACAGGAGTCCCAGTTTTTTAGAGGCATTCTTAGCAATGCTTCTAACATAATGTGTCCAGCTCAAGTTACTAGTTAATGTTACGCCGAGAATGTCAATACTAGGGGAAGTGGGAATATTTACATCATTAAAAAATATATGGGAGTCAGTGAGATTCTGTCGGTTAGAAAATTGAATGTACTTGGTTTTCTGTGCATTAAAGGAAACTAGATTCTCTTGTCCCCATTCATTAATTCTAGAAAGGTCCTGGTTCAGAGAAATTGCAGTGTTTATTTTTGAATTTATAAGATTGGGTTGGGTGAAAGAATTGGTAAATGTGAAGGAACTGTGGAGTGTTGAGTCATCTGCGTAGGAATGTATTGGATTATGAGTGGTAGATATGAGATCATTGATATGAATGAGGAACAGAGTTGGGGCCATACTGATCCCTGGGGAACACCAGCATTTATTGAGTGAAATTGAGAATAAAGGTCATCTACCATTACACGTATTGTTCTGTTATGAAGATAAGAAGAAATTAGTGGAACTAATGATGCAAGGCCGTAGTGTGACATCTTCGACAATAAGGATTGATGCCAGACTCTATCAAATGCCTTTGATATATCCAGTGCTATTGTATGTGTTTCACCATGTTGGCCTGTAGCTTGGTTGATTTGATGCGTAAGAAGGCAAAGAATGTCTGCAGTTGATCGACATCGTCTAAAACCATATTGCCTATCACTGATTAATTTATTATTCTTTATTATTCTCAAGATGCTTAATTATGTGATTATTTAATATAATTTCAAAGACTTTACCAAGAGTGGAAGTTATAGCTATTAGTCTGTAATTTGATGGATCTGAAGAGGCACCTTTTTTAGGAACTGGATGGATGTTTGCTTCTTTCCAGGGTACTGGGAAGCATGAGGTATGAGTACACAGACGGAAAAAATTTGCCAATACAGGAGCGAGCACCAAGGAGCAATTCTTAAGTACTATTGGAGGAATTTCATCTGGACCAGGAGCCTTATCTACTGAGAGATTCTGCAAAATAGTTTTGACATGTCTGGTGTGGATCTTAAGTGAGGGAATTTCAGGCGAATTCAAATTAAGTACAGGGACATCTTGATTTATTTCATCTAAGGTTGAGTTGGTGGAGAAAATATCCGCAAGAAGGTTAGTTTTACCTCGTGGGTCACTTACAAGATTGCCAGTCAGAGATTTTAATGGTGGAATGGATGAAGCAGTAGTGAAGTTGGATTTGAATGAGTTAAGAGCAGACCAAAATATTTTGTTATCATTTGGATTATTTAGAAGTGTATTTGCCTGCTTGTGGAGAAAGTTTGATTTAGTTAGGTTTAATACAGTTTTGGCATGATTTCTGATGTTTCTAAAGTAATTAAAGGCTTCATGTGTCTGGTGATTGGTGAAGGGTGTATAGTCAGGGTCTGTGGGGAATTGTCTCTTACGTCGGATGACACGTCGGTCGTCTTTGTGAGGCTTTAGGTGGCTGACATGTGAGAAGTGATTGATGAGAGTGTTTGCTTGTTGTTTACATGAAGGAGTAGAGTCTGTTGTTGTGATTGCAGCATGTGATTGTGTTGTGTTGCTGTTGGAAAGTGTGATGCTGTTTAGTGTTTTGTAGAGTTTTTTGGGGTTTGTTTTGTGATCAAGTGTTTGTAGGAAGTTATTCCAATTTAGTTTTTGTTGTTCTTGTATTTTGTTGTTAGTTTGGGTGTTGAGTGCTTGACTTTGTTGTGTGATGTCTTGTGTGTGGGGTGCTGGGGAGTGTTTCAGTGTGTCGCGTTGTCTGATGAGGTTTTGAATTTCTGGTGTGAAGTTGGGGTTGTGTCTTTTTCTGTTACCTCTTGGAATGTGTTTCTTGTCAGCATTTTGGATAGTTGTATTGAGTATGTGTACAGCATTGTTGATGTTAGTGATGGGTGTTCTGTTTAGAGTTGTGAAGTGTTGTTCTGTCTCATTTGTGAATGCTTCCCAGTTAGCTCTTTTATAATTGGTGTATGTGTGTTTGTGGCTAGCTGGGGTGAGTCTGGTTTTGGTGGTGATAATGATCGGGAGGTGGTCAGAGCCTAAGGTTCTGACCACCCTCCAGGATGTTGTGGGGGCGAGTTCTGGGGAGCAAAAGGTGATGTCTGGAGATGATGGGTTATAGAGGGCTTGGTGAGGAATATGGGTATGTTGATGGATGTCGTTAAGGATGATGAGGTTATCTGTTTGGTTTTGTAGTACCAGCCCTCTGTCTGTGTCGGGGTTGTCGACAAACCAGGCCGACGTCTTGAAGTCACCACCCAGGATGATGTCTGGGGTGTAGGGGTTGTACTGGTGGGTAGTAAGTATGGTTGTTGTAAGGAATATTAAAGTAAGGAGTTGAAGTTGTGAATTATAGTTTTAGGTTTGCATGCAGCTGTAGGCCCATATACATGTGGTTGTATTCTAGATACTGGTTGTAGACGCTGATGTTTTTGAATATAACATGAAGTAAAAACACATTAACTACTTCAATCACACAACATCTTATATGGAATACTATACTCAAAAGGAAGTTGTAGTTACAGATAATAGATGTACGTAAGTGTTGTTAAAGAGGATTTCTTTATGTAATAAAAATACACTGACAGAATAATTATAAACACCATATGAGGAGGAGCACTTTATTGACAACGTGTCACATATAGCTTCATCAGTCATTGGCCTGATTAAGCTATATGCAAAACGTTGTCAATAAAGTGCTTCTCATCATAATTGTGTTTACATTCATGACTTCAGTTGAGAGAGAGAGAGAGAGAGAAAAGTGTGATTAACTTTTTCTTTTCGACCTTGCTCATTCATTTCTCACCCTACTTCAATTCTGAACCACTTGCATTGCTTCTCTCTAGCTCTCACTCATCTTTCTCTCTCTCTCTGACCTATCAATGTAATTTTTTTCTTTCGAACATCAACTATTCTCCTAAATCGAGATGATCGTCATATTTTTGTAAACAAAAATCAGCTGAGTATATAGTATGTTGATCTTCTTGGTCGAGCCTTGTTTGTGTTGTTTACTATTTTCCTAATATCCGGTAGGATATATTTTCTACTTAGAAAACCAACATTAGGAGAATGTTTTCAGAAAATTTACTAGCATTGAACACTTTTCTTTTAGAGTAGACAATATTGGCTCCCACTTGCCACCCAGAGCCAGTGTTATGTTCCACCTGTGACGTCATTTTAGTCTACCTTATTGTCTGCATTGTATGATATCCAACGCTCGTGTGTCTTACTTCAACCTTTACATCTCACTGATACAATAACTATTATTTAGCTGGACCTGTTTATATTTTGGATCACTGAAATACCTCTGCTTAGCTGTTTGTGTTCCTTTATATTTTACGAGGGAACTTTCCTTCCACTCACTTTGCTTACATTTTTCTTTCACCTTCCTTTGTTTAGATTGTGTTTTATATTCATACTTCTAGTGTAACATTATGTACAGATACAGTCGTGAACACAAGTCAACATACACCAGTTTCAATTTATCAAGTCCATTTGAACCATTAAGTCAATTTCTGGAGCATCTGGGATAAAATAAAGCATTGTATTGTCTCATTTGGGTTCAATACAGATGGGTGCATAACCGGGAGCCTTACACACAGCGCATTCCAGCTCATCTGCGCATGTGCGACGACTTTTATCTTTCCTATCGTTATATATATTTTGTTTTATTAGATTAACCTAACTAACCTAAAATAATGTAAAATACCGGTAATGAAAATAAAAATACATAATAATGATTTACATGAAAATCAAACGCTATACCTACTGGTTACAAGACCTAATTAATACCTATGAGCTACGAGATGACATGCTAAGATTGGTTGGAAAGCTGTATATTTGTTTTTGTTTTTGTTTATTTCTATATTCCAACTACTCCCTCTCGGGCATAGGCTGATAGCCTTTACACTCTACCGCTGAACACGGTGAGGCCCGTGAGGTCTTGCTCCAGTCTAGGGAGTGAGACATGCGAAGCTTCACGGCTCGAAGCATTCCCATCTCTGAAGCCTCTGCGCTTCACAGTCTCACTCCCCACACTCAGACCCTCACTCTCAGAACCCCACCTATTGAGCAATCAATTCACTAGGCATTGCCCCCCTGTAGCATATGTTTTAATATGGGAATATTCATACAATGCTATTTTAATCAGAGAACAATGAGGGTATTTTTTTGGCATTTCGGTGTGCTGTGGTAATGCACTGATACTACTGTAGGTACAGCACAAATTCCATCCCAATAATATCTTCCCATTGACATATTGGGATTCGAACCCAGGTCCATTGGATTACCAGTCCAGTGGCAAGACCACTCAGCCACACCTCTCCTGGGTTGGGTGGTTGAGTCGTTGATCTGTGCATATGCGTGGTATTCTCGAGCTGCGTTGCTCTATGAGCATGCCCTTTCCTGCATCCTTGTTTGTGCTCACGACTATAACTTCAAATTTAGCGATATAAATACATAATACTAATACTAATAATAATGATAATAATAATAATAATAATAGTTATTATTATTAGTATTATTAGTAGTAGTAGTTTATTATTATTATTATTATTATTATTATTGTAATCCATGGCTTAGATAAATTTAAGATAAAATTCCAATGTGTTTTCTCTTCTCCCCACAGGTCCATCGTGACTGGCAACAAAGTGGTGGTGAAGAAGGTTGATGGTGCCTCCCTCTATACCAACTTATCTTACTATAGTTTATTACCACAACCAACATTATCACCACAACAAACATTATCACCACAGCCACCTTTATCACCACAACCACCATTATCGCCACAACCAACTATTTCACCACAACCACCACCATTATCACTACAACCACCAATATCATCACAGCCACCAGTAGCACCACAGCCACCACCATTATCACCACAACCACCACTTACACAACAAAAACTCCACAACCAACAACACAAACAACCAATTCGACAGTCTCTCATATTTCTGTCGCAACAAATACTAAAATCCCTCTCCCCTCTATCACATCTACCACCACCACTAACACCGCCATCACCACTAATACTACCAACACTACCACCACCACTAACACCGCCATCACCACTAATACTACCAACACTACCACCGCCATCCTCACCACCACTACCAAAATCGCCACCATCAACAACACCACGATCCCCAACACCACCCCCACCACAATCTCCACCATCCTCACCACCACCACCACCACCACCTACCTTGCCACCTTACTTGCTGCCTGACAATAACAAAACCCTGGCAATTCTCACGTGCTCCACAAGGAACAAGACCACCACTGTCTACATAATGGAAGGTAAAGTAAAAGGGTTATCTTATAGTTAGTTTGATAATTATTATTTTTTGGTTTTCTTTTATTTTTGTAGAATACTACTTCTGTTATGTCTTTGTTTGTAGAATACTACTTCTGTTATGTCTTTGTTTTCTTGGAACGAAAGCGTCAATTCATGAAAGACAATGCAAAGTGTTATTTAATGCATTATTTATTTTGCCGAAAGTATTTCTAACTTTCGACTTAACATTTACAATGTAATTGCATTTCAAAAAGGTATTGTTAATACATTACAAGAGTTCTTGCTATTATTGGAACAGCTGTAAACTACACCTCTCTCTCTCTCTCTCTCTCTCTCTCTCTCCAGGGAGCTGAAGAAAGTTGAGCACTTCATAGGATTATATCATATGTCAGGGAGTCGTGCCCCCCCCCCCCCCCCCCTCTTCACCTCTTAGCGCCCTCGAAGAAGCAGATACAATTCATGGATCACTTATATCGAGAAAGAGAGATAGAGAGAGGTACCGAGTAAGTTATGATACTAAAAGGATTAGAGCAGAAGGGGGGGGGGGGGGAGGTAGACAAAATAATGGGAAAAAGAGAATACAGGGAGAGGAATATTTGCCATGTTAACAACACAAGGAGGAAAAAGACGGTGCTAAAATTAAAGGGAAAATTAATATAAAGCGGAACAGATAAGGACCAAAACAAAATAATGCGAAACCAAGTAGAGAAAAAGAAGACGAGGCTTATTATTTTATGTTTTTATTTTGTTATCATTTTGTAATCCCTCGCCCTCTACCAAGCTTACAATAACACCCCTAAGATCCCCCTTGGACATAAATGTGTAAACAAAATCGGTGGAATGATGTCCTGGCCAAATGCCGGGTCCACCTAATTTCCAGGCTCGCTATGTCTCGCCAGGAATATAAATAGAGACTTAAATGGCATGAAACTTTTTAAAATTGACAAACAAATGGAACAATCTTAAGATCACCAAACTGATGGGCCGAACGTCTCAAAATCTTTAAAATAATAGGGCTAAACATAAGGGAGAAGGGGGCCAAGATAAAACACCCTATACAAAAAATGGAAATACAATGGGAGGAACATGGTTGAGAAGAGAGGAGACCGAGATATACTGTAATTGCCTACATTGAATTGGCCACTTGCGAGTTTCAGGCTATAAGGAAGTTGGAGCTGTAAACATAAATATTAAACAGAATTACCAGCTAAAATACGGTCGAAGTACATTTATATATACATATAAACCAATTCAACATACTCTTTATCCATCAGAAACCTACAGTGATATTACATTTCTGTTTCATATCGATGTTTGCATCTCCAACTTCCTTATAGCCTGAAACTGAAACTCGCAAGTGGTCAATTACGGACTGTACACAGACCACTCACATCATATTGGTCCCAGTGGGTGCCTGGTCTGGGAAATGTATAAACACACAAACTATATGTATTTATATGAGTTTACCCTGGGGGTAAGGGATTAGAATATGCCCCATGTGCCTTCTGTGTGTCGTAAGAGGCGACTAAAGAGGTTGGGTTGGTGGGCTTGTGACCCCCACCCGTGAAAGGTGCGTAGCAACGACAAACGAACAATCAGCCTCGGATACGGACGGACCCTGTGTTGACGAACCCCAACCGACTATGGAAAAGCTTACGGACATTCTGAGAATAGGTACATGGAACGTGAGTGGCATTAATGATGGCACAAAAGAGAGAGAGGTCACGGAAGTGTTAGTGAATGCCAGGCTGGATTTATGTGGAATGACGGAGACCAAATGGAAGGGTACAGATGTGAGAGAGTGGGAGTGTGGAATGGGTGTGTGTGCTGGAGTGAGTGAGGGAGCAGCGAGAGAAGGTGCGTGTTTGTAAGTAACAAATGGAAGGAGCGTGTAAGAGAATATGGGTCTGTGGGTTCAAGGATTGTATGGGTGAGAATGAAAGTAGGAATACAAACGTTGGTGATTGTGTGTGTGTATGCTCCGACAGAGGATAAACTTTTAAGAGAGAAAGAAGAGTTCTGGGTGAATGTGGATGTGTGCCTGGATAAGTTTGACAAGAACGAAAGAATATTTCTGATTGGGGATATGAATGGTAAGGTGGGTGACAGGAAAGTTGATGGAGTGGTGGGAGGGTGAGGGGTACCGTCAGAGGTGAATGAGAATGGTAGTGCACTTGTGGACGTATGTGTGGGGAGAAGGCTGTGGATAGCCAACACCTTCTTCCGACACAGAATGATACACAGGTACACATGGAAAATGGTGTGGACGATGAAGGATAAGGAGAAGACAGTGGTGGAACGAAAGTCACTGATAGATTATATATGTGTGGATGAACGAATTAAGAAATCTGTGCTGGATGCTAGGGTGTATAGGGGTATAGGAGGGGGTCTGCCGGATCATTATGTAGTAGTAGCTAAAATTAGGATACAAAAGAAGTCGTTGAGGATAGCTGGAGGGAGGCGAGAGGAAGGAGGAATGGTGAGGAGGGTGGAGAGGCTACAGGAGGAGGAAATCAGGGAAGAGTACAGGAGAGCAGTAGAAAGACGACTAGGTGGGTTCGACCTGGATGATATGGAGGAAGTGGAGGAGATGAGCAAGGTATTTAAGGAAAAGATCTGTGCAGCATGTGAGGAGGTGTGTGGAGTGAGGAGAAGAGGGAGGGGAGTGAAACGTACAGCATGGTGGACAGAAGAGGTAAAAATAGCTGTGGAAGACAAGAAGAAAGCGTATAGAGAGTTTTGGGTAGTAGAGGGAATGAAGATTTGGAGAGGCAGAAACGAGCGAGGTACGTGGAGAGAAAGAGAGTGGTGAAGAGAGTAGTCAAGGAAAGTAAGACAAAAGTAGATGAGGAACTTGGAAGGAATCTGAGTGTAAAATGGAGGTAGTGTAAGAAACTGTTCTGGAAAGAAGTCAAGAAAGTTAGGGAAGGTAGCAAGCGAAACAGTAAGGGTGTGAAAGATAATAATGGGAGAATGCTAGTCGAGAAACATGAGAGAGTCTAAAGATCGAGGGAGTACTTCAATGAGTTGCTAAATGTACGGAATGAAGAGTCAGCAAACATAGTTGGATATGGTATGGGAGGGAGAAGAAGAGAAGTAGTGGAGGAGGAGGTGGGGATCAGGAGGTCAGAAGTGTGGGAAGCCATGAAAAGAGTGAAGTTGGGGAAAGCACCAGGAACAGATGGAGTGTGTGGGGAAATGTTGACGTATGGTGGTGAGATAGTGATCGAATGGGTATGGAAAATGTGCAAACTAGCATGGGAGAAGGGGAGTGTACCCGATGACTGGAAGACTGGCGTTATAGTGCCCCTATATAATTGCAAAGGGGAAAGACGAGTGTGTGGTAACAACCGAGGAATATGTCTTCTCAGCGTAGTAGGGAAGGTGTACAATAGGGTAGTGATTGAGAGAGTGAGAGTGAGAACGGAGAAATGCATAGGCGACTAGCAGGGAGGTTTTAGGAAGGGAAGAGGATGTGTAGATCAGATTTTTACCCTAAATTGTGTTGTGGAGAAATATCTGGAGAAGCGACAAAAGTTGTATGTTGCCTTTATGGACTTGGAGAAGGCCTATGATAGAGTGGATAGAGAAGGTATGTGGAAAGTATTTAGAATATACGGAGTAGATGGCAAGTTGCTGAAAGCAGTGAAGAGCATGTATGAGGGTGAAAAGGCGGCAATACGTGTGGAGAATGAACAGAGCGAGTTTTTTTACCTGAATGTTGGGTTGAAACAGGGGCGTGTGATGTCCCCGTGGTTGTTTACTGTATATATGGATGGAGTCATGAAAGAAATACTAGGAAGAGCAGTGGATGTTGGTGTATCACTGAAAAGGAAGGGAAATGAGTGGAAGGTGCCTATACTGCTGATTGCGGATGGTACAGTTCTGATGAGCGATAATGAATGGGAGTTGCAGGGTCTGGTAAATGAGTTTGGAGCAGTGTGCGAAAAACGGAATTTAAAGGTAAATGCGGGGAAGAGCAAGGTTATGGTCTTCGAAAGGGGTGAAGTCACAGAGTGTGAGGTGAAGTTGAACGGTCAGGCTATGGAGATTGTCAACTCTTTTAAGTATCTGGGCAGTGTGTTGAGTAAAGATGGGACTATGGATGAAGAAGTGTGGGAGAGGGTACAACAGGGGTCCTGATGTGGCGGCGTCTACGCCGTGGGACCACCTCCCGGAGCTGCCAACCGCGGATGACTGCCGACCCTCCACGGCCGGAGACAAGATCAATCGACCAGTGGAGGACAACCGGATGCCGGCCGCGGGGAGCAGTTCCGGGAGCCAAACCGTCACAACTATCCCCTGCCCCCTCCCTGGGGGCACGGGTCCTTGGAGCGGCTTCGGTCGCGCCGGGAATTTCCACACCTCTCACACCACACACACACATCACACAGTTTTTCCTACACCGAGAAATGACTCTCCGGCTGTCATTTCTCGAAGACTTCTTCTAGCCGGAGACATTGAGAGCAACCCAGGACCCACGTACACATACATATGTCCAACTTGCTCAAAACCCATCACTTCGAGTCGCCACACTAAGGGTTCAGTTCTCTGCAATGCATGCAGGAACTGGACCCACTTCACCTGTACAACACTTGCCTCCAAGAAACACTACACGAACACCTGGACCTGTTCCTCATGCCCCTCCCTCTCCCAGTCATATCCCTCTCCTAAAACCCGTCCACCTCTCCTCCCCAACCCACCTAGCCTTTCCATATCATCCACTCCCCCCCCTAAAACACGTCCACCTCTACTCCCTAACCCACCTAACCTCCCCATACCATCCACATCCTCAACTCAACATACCACACCCAATCCTAATCCATTCCAACCCCCATCTCCTGCTCCCCAATCCCCACCCCCACCTCACCCATCCCAACCTCCAGCCCCTCCCTCACCCCCACCCTCACCCTCACCCCATCCTCGTGCAGCAGCACCCAACATACATCGTGCACATAACATTAACATTCTCCAATTGAACATAGATGGCATTAACACAAAGAAACACGAACTCTCACACTTCATCAAACAACACAACATACACATTGCCATCTTACAAGAAACAAAACTCCGCACATCACAAAAAACACCCACATTTCATAATTTCACCACCATCAGACAAGACCGGGCTGTCGGCGGGGCGGTGGACTCATCACCCTGGTACACAATGAAATATCATGCATAGTAACCAGTGTACAAACCAAATCCCTCCTCTCCCCAAATGATAACACAACAGAAATACAATCAATTAAAATACGCACTGGCAACAAATCCAACATAACCATCATAAACACATACATCCCTCCCCAAACATCCCCTACAGTACCAAATGAATACAGACCACACTTACAACACATCACAAACACCCCACACATCATCCTGGGTGGTGACTTCAACGCCAAGACGTCGGCCTGGTTTGTCGACAACCCCGACACAGACAGAGGGCTGGTACTACAAAACCAAACAGATAACCTCATCATCCTTAACGACATCCATCAACATACCCATATTCCTCACCAAGCCCTCTATAACCCATCATCTCCAGACATCACCTTTTGCTCCCCAGAACTCGCCCCCACAACATCCTGGAGGGTGGTCAGAACCTTAGGCTCTGACCACCTCCCGATCATTATCACCACCAAAACCAGACTCACCCCAGCTAGCCACAAACACACATACACCAATTATAAAAGAGCTAACTGGGAAGCATTTACAAATGAGACAGAACAACACTTCACAACTCTAAACAGTACACCCATCACTAACATCAACAATGCTGTACACATACTCAATAAAACTATCCAAAACGCTGACAAGAAACACATTCCAAGAGGTAACAGAAAAAGACACAACCCCAACTTCACACCAGAAATTCAAAACCTCATCAGACAACGCGACACACTGAAACACTCCCGAGCACCCCACACACAAGACATCACACAACAAATTCAAGCACTCAACACCCAAACTAACAACAAAATACAAGAACAACAAAAACTAAATTGGAATAACTTCCTACAAACACTTGATCACAAAACAAACCCCAAAAAACTCTACAAAACACTAAACAGCATCACACTTTCCAACAGCAACACAACACAATCACATGCTGCAATCACAACAACAGACTCTACTCCTTCATGTAAACAACAAGCAAACACTCTCATCAATCACTTCTCACATGTCAGCCACCTAAAACCTCACAAAGACGACCGACGTGTCATCCGACGTAAGAGACAATTCCCCACAGACCCTGACTATACACCCTTCACCAATCACCAGACAAAGCATATCATCAACAATCTCAAGCACTCACCCGCCTGTGGCCTAGACAACATAAGCAACATACACCTCAGACACCTGGGACCACAAGGCATACAAGCACTCACTAACATATCAAACTACAGCTATTCACACAACACAATACCAGACATTTGGAAGCATGGTATCATCATCACATTCCCCAAACCCAACAAAGACCCCACGCTACCCTCCTCGCACCACCCCATCACACTCCTTTGCTCCCCCTCCAAAGTCATGGAACGCCTAGTATTACAACTAATTACACCCGACCTACCCCTAGCTCCAACACAACATGGCTTTAGGCCACTGCACTCCACAAACACTCTTCTCACAGACCTTACACAAAGAGCTTTTGACGGCATCAACTCAGCTAGACCACCACACAGATCACTATTAGCCACACTCGACATTAGTAAAGCCTTCGATGCCATCCCCCGCCACAACCTAACAAACAAAATCTACAACACAAACATGCACAACAACACAAAAAGGTGGCTGGCCAACTTCCTAGCAGGCAGATGTGCACACGTATCTTTTGCCGGTCAGTCATCTAAAATCAGAAACTTTCCAAACGGAGTCCCACAAGGATCCGTCCTATCGCCCGCACTCTTCAATCTGTACATGCACGATATAACTACACCCAATACGCCCCAAATAAACTTAGCCTCCTATGCAGATGACATAACACTCACATGCACACACCATGACCCAAGAAGAGCAACAGATCTCCTTCAACCCTATCTCAACACACTACATGGCTGGTGCACTACAAACAGACTTAATCTAGCCCCAGCCAAATCCACCGCAACCCTGCTCACAAGCTGGACAGGTGAACACGAATACTTCCCTCAACTCACCATAAACAACACACCCCTAACACATACACACACACCCAAAATCCTAGGAGTAACATATGATACTCATATGACATTCAAACAGCACACCACAAACATTAAAAAGAAACTGACACCCAGACTTAACGCCCTCAGGTCACTTGCTCACACAAAATTTGGACACAACAAAGAAACTACCACCACAGTATATAAACAATACATAAGATCAGTGATGGAATACGCAAGCCCAACCTGGGCTTCTAACCTAGCTGAAACACATCATAAGACCTTACAGACTATTCAAAACAAAGCTCTGAAGATCATTACAGGCTGCACAGCTACTGCAACCCACAGATCACCTACATCAAGAAACCAAAATCCTCAAAGTCAAAGACCATCTGGACATGAGAGGCACTCAATTCCTGGCAGCAGCCTCCACGAACCAAGACCACCCACTAAACTACATGGCAACACACCCACAGACACCAAGAAATATCAAAACAACACCCAGCACACGGTATCACACACAATTATTGTCCTCTCTCCCTCCCTGCCCACCCCGAACCAACTTCCAGAAGCACATCCATACTCATATCTCTCGCCAATCCATCCACTCACTCACAGACAACACGCAGCTGCATGCACGACCTCCCGAAATCCATCCTTCCGAATCCTCCCTCCCTCGCGAGGACAGAGTCCACCTGGCCAGGCTGAGATGCGGACACCATCCAGCTCTCCTGAGCTATCAGAAGAGACTGGATGACTCCGTTGTCGACGCCTGCCCGGGATGTAACACAGCACCCCATACCATTAAACACATCATAGAAGACTGCATTTCACACAACCACTTACGCCAACAACATAATCTACACTCAATGAGAGCTCTGTGGGAAAGCCCGATCGTGGCCATGGCCTTCCTCAGGGACTCGGGGCTGTTCGGCCAGGCAGCTTAGGGAACAACAACAACAACAACAACAGGGGAAGAGGGTTCTAGGAATGCTGAAAGCAGTAACAAGAAATAGGGTGGTCAGTATGGAAGTGAAGAAGTCCTTGCATGACAGTGTGGTAATCCCGACACTGGCTTACGGAAGCGAAGCATGGACGTTGGTTGAGAGACTCAGACCAAGAGTGAGAGCGGTGGAAATGAATTACTTAAGAAGTGCGTGCGGAGTTACATGGAGGGATAGACAGACGAATGAGGAAGTAAGAAGGAGGTGTAGTGTTGATGTAGATGTGCTGGAAAGTGTGAAAAGGAACAACTTGAGATGGTTCGGTCATATGGAACGTATGGAAAGCGAGAGAATGACTAAGAGGGTGTACAAGAGCGAGGTGGAAGGACAGAGAGGGAGAGGTAGACCGAAGGAGAGGTGAAAGGATGGAGTGAGGGAGTATATGGATGAAGGCGGTGCTGGATGGGAGGAGGGGCGGTTACTGACAGGGGACAGAGGTGCATGGGGACGGTTCGTTCGTGGCCACCTCTTCGGGGATCATGGCGTCAGGCAATAGATAGATAGATAGATAGATAGATGAGTTGACCCCTTTACATGAGAAAATATTCCACTGTAATTTGAATGTTTGATGAAGGATGGTGACATATGCTGTCGTATTCAATTCAATATATATATATATATATATATATATATATATATATATATATATATATATTTATATATATTTGCTTAGACCACCCTAACAATCTGAATATAACTTTTAGATAACCCGAATCATCTTCATATTGTCTAGGAATAGTTAAGGGACGAACAGACAGACCAACAAATGGGCTGACGGACAGATGAGCAAGAACAGCCCACTCAATACGGGCAAGCAGATCATACTGTATCCCAAGCACCTCAGATACAAATGCTCTGCTAAAGTGAATGTACACATTTATAAATCCAAGTTCACACTGCCATGACACTGTTAACTAAATGTGTAATCCAGCGTATTAAAGCCCCTTGACCGCTCATAACTTTGGTCCAAGTTAGAATGACCTCAGCACCAACGGGGAATGACAGGGGGAATATTCATGACCTCTTAATACTCATATGACGCGATCGCGTCATATGGACTTATCTCCATGCCTCTATAATAAGTTATATGACGCACTAGCGTCATATGGAGCTCAGTAAGTCCGATAAGTTACCTTACGATAAAACCGTTGGTGGCAACCTCATCCACCTCCGATAATTCTAACGGCCGCAGTGTTGTTGTGAGTGTAGTGCGGGGCAGTGGCAATGATCGCGGGGCTCCCGCCTCCTCGGACTTATTGGAACATAATATGTCTGAAGGAGTTAATAACATGGTTGTGCTGAGAGAGAGAGAGTAAGAGTGACAGTGACAGTGGGTGAGAGAGAAAGAAAGCAGAGATAGCCTATGCTGATTATAATGGTAAGTCAAGGGAAATTAACACAGCCACCTTATTGCCTAGCCATTAAAAAATATGAAGATTGTTTAACATCAAATCCAATAATACAAAAGAAAAATAATTACTGATAGAAAAAGATAACAACATTAATACATCTCCTGTGAATCACGACTTTTAACGAAACTAATGACTCAGTTTGTTATTATTATCTACGTAAATGAGAGTGGTCGCAGTCTGTGTTTGAGTTTTTTTTTTAATGTGTGTGTGTGTCTGTGTGTGTGTGTCTGTCTGTGTATGTTTGTTATATATTATTTTGTAGGGACTTCATCTGTATACAAGTCCATCATTTGTATAAATTGATCACTCCAGTGTGTCCTCCCCCAAACTGACCGATGTAGTGACCTGACCCGGTGACGTCATGATAGGCCTACTGACTGGGCCCTGGACAGACTGACAGACAGGAGACAGACACACAGACAGACGGTGTAGTAATCAGATAAATGGACTGTCAAGATGAGTGAGGTGTACTACAGCAGCTGGTGTTATTGGTTATTGCCATTGGCTTTGTTGTTCCAACTTGTGTGGAAGGTGTTTATTTATTTGTTATATTTATTTACTTTGTTTATTCCTCCCTAGACCTACATCAAGCTTAAAATATAACCCCAAGACCCCCCTGCTATATAGATTTGTGAAAATCCCCCGGCCAAATGCCGGTTCTTCAGAAATTACAGGCTCGCTATCGCTCGAAAGGAAAAAATCGACACCTAAATGGCACGAAAAAGCTTAAAATTGACAGGAATGGGGCGAAATATCTAAGTATCGCCAAACTAAATTTGGCGACCGTATTAAAAGCTCAAGCTTAATAGGGCTTACCGTGAGTGAGAAGGGGGCCCCGAAAAATACCCGTAAATGGAAAATTTACCCTTAATATACGCTTACAAACTACGTATTGCCACTTCTATGTTAGTAAGGTTATTTACAGTTTGTGGCTACAGTACACTTGTTATTGCTGACTAAAGACTATAATTGAAAAACAGAAATATAAGTTTTAATGGTAATAACCAAGTGAAACTGAATAACGCCTTATATCTTCAAATCACATAAACACACACACACACACACACACACACACACACCTACACTACCGAGGATTAACCTCCCATTGTAGTAGGCTGTACCTGACCATACGGACCATATACGGACTTGAATTGCTGCACCCTCTTTACCCTTCAACTCTTTACCCTGACCATACCAAAACAGTTTCTGTATGTATGTATGTTTGTGTGCATACGTGAGCGTTTGTGTATACGGACATGTGCACACTTACTGCATGTTCTTATGTTCCTATATATGTATGTATATGTATGTGCGCACGTACGTGTATATACGTATGTTCTGTATATGAGTAAGTAAATAAATGTGTATATGTACTGTATATCACTTACTCTCATGGTTATTTTATGATAATTTGTATTCTGCACATGCATCATTATTGTATTTATTTATTTTGTTTGTAAACTGAGCTTACCATCCTCATATCTGTACATCTCATGTTCATCCACTAAATTGTAAAATGTGTATTTTCAGCTCATGAGGCTGCCATTCTTTAATAAACCGTTTATTATTATTATAATTATTATGTCCTGCCACGGACATTAGTTCCAGGGCAGTAATTCCCTTTCCAATGTTCCCTTACCCACTCTAAACCACTGTTTGGACACTTGATCCTCAGTGTTTTGGAGGACAAGCAACCTAGAAGGGTCACTAGATATGTTGTTGCTTGATTTCCTTTGTACTCCTTTGTACTCCTTCGTACACACAAATAAACACTGTTACGACTGGGGTTCAAATATATCAGGGCTCTTATTCATTGGACTAGTAATGGCATAAATGTTACAACGGAAAAGCGCTAGCTCCAACCTCTGATGTATATTCCCAGTGAACAAAGATCACAAATACTCTACAGAGTTCTATATGCAATATTAGGCTATCAAACTCTCAATAAATGTGCGTCTACTCTAGGCTTAATGTTATGTGAAAACAGCCTATTACTACCTATAACCGAAGGTGCTTGGTTATGGTATGCAAAGTAAGGTGGTAAGAGAAGTTACAGCTTACGTTACTTTAATCAATAAATGTCAGGCACTCCTGCATGAAAGAAAGTGCACTAAAGTCCTTCAACACTAACAAGGAATCTTCTTTAAATGTTAGATGCTATAAAGATGCTCGTATCGGAAATGGAACCCAAAAAGGCAGGCAGCGGAACAATGCTCGTGCAGGCTATGCACACAAAAAGGCAGAATATATAATGCCGTCGGAGCCAAGAATATCCTAAACACTACAACAATAATAATAATCGCCACGACAATGCAGTATTCCTATCAACAAGAAGAGCCTAAGTCGTTTGTGTCTCAATACATCAAACTAGGCTGCGAAATGCTCGTGTAATCATAAACGGGTATGCATAAAAAGAGTAATTGGGTTAATATACTTAATGTCTACTATGATTGATAAAGTCTAGCTAGAGTCAATGATATGAGATTCTGGTGCGCATGGCATGCCGCATAGCCTAGTGCAAATATCAAGTCTGTGCGTCAAATATTACGTTATAGGGAAGGGTAGCTCTCTTGAGAAACCTTAATACCGAAGTATTAAGCGTTCTCCTGGCGTACATCAAAGACAAACAACGAGCTTAGAACAGTGCAGAATGGTATAGGCAAAAAGCCCTCATTCGTGCATGCTCTACTCTCAATGGCACACAGACTAAAATTTACTCAATCAACTCCAGTTCTCAGGTATGTCGTGCAGCTTTTAACTAAAGCCAGCACTCATAGGAAACAATACCTTATAATATCAGACTCCTAGTCTAGCATTATCTAATCCAGCAGAACACTAATAATTAAAGGAAGCAATACTAAACAATATGAATGCCAACCAATGCTTCGTGATCAACTTATCTTAACAACTAACATACATGGGTTATATCAGACCTTAACGCACAATACAACTGGCCAGCATGAAGCTGATTTTGCAGAGTTAACCAGAGGGGATATAATGTTAATAAAAGGTGGTGAAAGATATGGAAAATAAGAGAGATAGGCAGAGGAAAAGGTTCTCAGGTGCGGCAAGGCGGACAGATAGCAAGGGATGAGATAGATGCGTTCTAGAAACCAGATCTGAGGGAGAGAGTGGCGAGGAACTGTATATATACCCGCACTAGCTCGAGCCGCGTGGGAAAAAAGCGGTTACAAGTCCTCTAGCCACTAGCAGCATGGTAAGGACCTCTCTCCACCAACCCCCACGAGGCAGCCAACCGTGACGTCATCGAGCGGGACAAAAACACTGCGCGCTCCCTCTCACTCTGTTCTACTCTCTCTCTCTCTCCCAGATCCCATCATTACTAGTTAATGATAAAACATATACTTTACAATTAAATATATAAAGCCTTGACATGGGTGAAAACAAAGAGCCTTTCTGGACTGCCCATGACACGAGCTTTCATATGAAATAAAGCACACTCTAATACATAAACTGTAGCCCCATCCACTGCCCTGGCGATCCTAGCGAGTCACTGTAGGACAAGCCATGCGGTTCTAACGGAGTGGTCAACGTCACAACCCCACCAAGATTTTTCTCAGAGGCCCCAAGGCTCACAAAATCTGATGGTTAGAACCCATGCTATATCTCCACTTCCCATCACCCAGTGGCAGTAAAATATCTGGCACAGTTCTTCAACAAAACATTTTTCAAAATTATAACCCTCCCCAACACCATAGGTTAAATTATATGTAGTTATGCTCCTCAAGAGCGAGCTTCTCTAGCCCAGCATTCTGAGAGGAGTGCAACTCAGAATTACTGCTATAACATACTAAACAAATTCAACTATCAAAGAATGAGTTTTTATTTGATTTTTATGTTTATAATTTGTTTATTTCGGTTGCACTATAGGGGCAAGCCTAGTTTTTTTTCTTCTATACCAACCGCTCAACTCCTGCTTTACGACCCAATACGCTGGGCTACAACCGCGAGCCAACAAGCACCAAGCGCAAAATACTATTCAAACTAAAGCAGGAGGCTACCCGTGTGTCAATCTACCCAGGATCATATACCCTTGAACGACCATCTGCAACCACGTTGTCACAACCGGCAATATGGCGTATGTCCAGGTTATATACCAATAACCTTAGTGACTACCTGGTCAGCCTCATATTCCAATTGTGAAACTGGTCCAAGAACTTGAGAGGGTGATGATCTGGGTAAACTAGAACAACCGGACCATAGGCTGGAACACAGACCTCGAAATGCCTCAGAGCAAGTACAACCGCCAGTAGCTCCTCCTCGACAACAGAGCAGCTCCCCTGGGCCGAATTGTACTTCTCCGAGCAGAAACTAACAGGATGCTCCAGCCCATCATCGTCCTTTTCCACAAGGACGGCACCAGCCCCCACACCACTAGCCTCCGTTGCTAGTTGGAAAGGTAGGCTAAAGTCAGGGGCCCTGAGGATCGGGTGAGTGCACAACAGGTGGTTTACTTCTCTAAACACCTTCTCACACTCAGGCGCCCATTTGAACTTCTTATCCTTCCAGTTATCCTCCACCTGAGCTTGACTGTCCCGTTCTCCTTCTCCACCTAGACTGCTACACGTCATCACAGGCACAGTGAGAGGCTCAGGGGGGTGCCTCCCATACTCCTTCATGGGATTAAAATGACATAACTGATTGCACTTCCGTCTGTCTGGAGTGGCTACCAAGTAAACCAGGTCCGATAGCTCCTCCACCACCCTATAAGGACCAGCGTACTTCGCGGATAAGGGGTGACCTACAAGGGGCAGTAGAATCAACACCTCCTGACCCACGTGAAACTCCCTGAGTTCAATCCTTGAGGTCGTACCTGTCCTTCCTGAGGGCCTGAGAGCTAGTTAAATTACGGCCAGCCAACTCCAGACTGCGCAACATCCGTTCTCGACTGTTGAGGACACGCTTGAGCATAGAACAAGGTTTTTCTGCGCCGCCCTCCCATACTTCTTTAACCATATGGAGAGGCCCTCTGACACGGTGTCCAAAGACGAGCTCATTAGGGCTGAATCTCAAACTCTCCCCAGGTACCTCCCACACAGCAAACAAAACACATGGCAGGCCAAGATCCCAATCCCTCCCACTCTCAAAGCAACAACAACGGAGCACAGATTTCAAGGCTGAGTGCCATCGCTTTAACACACCCTGGCTCTCCGGATGATACGCAGATGACACAACCCCAACAATCTCATGCTGCGGCATTGCTTGAACAAAGAGGCTAGAAGTGAAGTTGGGTCCCTGGACTGACTGAATCCCCTGCGGGTAACCATACCGGGAAAAATACACTAGCAAGCTTCGGACCCACCGTCTTCACCGACCCATTTCTCATAGGGTACGCGTCAGGGTACCTTGTTGCCACATCTCCCGACTGTGCATCACTGTCCTCCTTCAACTCTTTCGTCTTTTTAAGCCCATCCTCTGCCCTTCAGGAACAGTTACTGGGTCTTCTCCAGACCTCGAAATGTGGTCCTAATAATGAGTCCACGAGAAGGTCCGTTGACACTAAACTCTCAACCGCATCAACTTTCAACCCCTTCTCGGTACCCTTCCTCCGCTGATCTAAAGATTGTTGACCAGAATGTGACTCCCTGGATGCAGGATCTTCCGGTGACAACACACGCCATAGGCTGCACCGGACACTTCTCAACCCACTCCTGCTCCTCCCTACTCACGTCGGCCGGCTTCTCGGCAACGACCAAGGGTGGAGCCTCAGAAGTAGGTCCGCAAAGTCGTTGCCGAGAAGGAGGTCGACGCCCCCAACAGGTAAACTTCTCCACAATTCCTACATCCAGGTCCTGAGTCACACCATCAACTTCCACCTTCATTCTTACAAGCGGGTATGACCTTGTCGCATTAACTCCCTGAACCACAACCACCCGCGCCGTATTGACAGGTTTACCAGTGAAATTTCTCAACAGTGTTTGCGATGCCCCAGTGTCACGCAAAATTCTCACCTCATGTCTTCTACCCCCCCCACTCCACACAACCGAGTCCCCTGTGGTCACTAAAGGCATCACGGACAGGGAATAAGCCTTCCGGATCCTTCTGCACTGGCAGTGTATTTACCTCGGAAGAAATGCCTCTAACAAACTCCGATGTCCTCTTGAACACTTCCAATGCCGTGAGCAAAAGACACGGCTGCCGGAGGAGGTCGACTAGGGCACTCATTGCCTTATGACCCTCCTGGTGGCAACTAAAAACACATAAATTTCGGTTTCGGCTTATACTGTGATGTAAAAGGCCCCTGACTTTTCACATACGGTGTGGTGTAAGGTTTGGATTCAGTTTTAGTTTCATGGCTCTTCTGTTTAAATGTGTCATTGTTACGGGGAGGGGGAGGATAACGGTCCTTAGCACTTACATCGTACTTATGTGAGGACCCGCTACCCCGAATCAACGACAGCCGTCGATCAGCCATTTCTGCTGCTTCGACTAGAGTTCTTGGGTTTTTCTCCTTCAAGTCCAAAGTTAGATCACCGCCCGTGCTCTTAAAGAACTGCTCCAACATCATTAACGCGTTAATTTCATCAAATGTTGTGACCTTCTCAGATCGGAGCCAGTTTCCCATAGCATCGGACAAGTCCCGGGCGTGTTCCAAAAAGGTGCTATCTCTTCCCTTAGTTACACCCCGGAACCTTCAAACGATACGTTTCTGGTTGCAGTTCGTAAGCCCTCAGGACAGCCGCCTTGAGATCCTCATACACAATACATGACTCCAAAGGTAACGCATCATCGGCTTTAAGACCCTTGCCTATCAATCTAGAGGATACAAGTGCTGCCCATTTATTCTCTGGCCACTGGTGTTCCTGGCACTTCTTCTCAAAGCGTGTGAAAAATTCTGTTACACCACTCTCATCAAACACCGGAACCTGTTTCAATAAGTGCGAGAGAGACTGCTCATGAACACGGTTACCAGCCCCAAGTCGCTGTCCCGTTGGCTCTAAACTCGCGACTTCTCTACGTCCATGTCGGCACAGTACCTAGTCGACTCTAAATCCGCTTGGATTTTTGCTAGCTCTATGTGCTGCTGCTGATGCTGAAGCTCAGATACCATGATAGCCTTTCTCTCTTCGATCTTAGCTAATTCGAGCTGCTACATAATTCTGGAGTTAACCCTGGAGGAGGTGAAGGTGCGGACAATGTTTGAAATTACCGGTGGTCCCCCCAGGGGCAACCCACCCTGCCAGTCACCACCCAACTGTGGACGCGTACTCGGTCGGCAAACCACTAGACGGCTAGGAGTCGAGTGTAGGGGAAGCATGGCCGAAGGGCTCTGAGCACTCAACCCTTCTCGCTCACCAGTCACCCTGCCCAGTACACACGTTATCAAGTTATTCCTGGTCATGCTGCTAGTAACCGCATGACCGATAGCTGTGGCCAGGCATTGAAGACCGTACCGATTCATACCCTCCAACCGCTCGGCAGTAACAAGCCATTGCAAAAATATCCTAGCATCCTCCTCACAGTTCACCTGATTAACCATTTCATCATGCTGCTGTTCCTCCGTTTCGACATGACGTACTGTGTCTCCATTCTCCTCTGATCCGGTATAATACATGATGCTCACAAAAAATTCTCACCACAATATTCAGAAAAGAAGCACCCCAAACTCTTATACCTCGATATACGCACAAAAATTCTCGGAAATACTCAAGGGCTATACTATGTTGCAAAAACAAAATTATACTTGCTGATCCCCGCAAAATATTCTCCAAACCAACAAATGTTCCCTGCTAATAAATGTAGGTTCACCAAATCCTAGGTAAGGTCGCCATTTGTTACGACTGGGGTTCAAATATATCAGGGCTCTTATTCATTGGACTAGTAATGGCATAAATGTTACAACGGAAAGCGCTAGCTCCACCTCTGATGTATATTCCCAGTGAACAAAGAACACAAATACTCTACAGAGTTCTATAGCAATAATAGGCTATCAAAACTCTCAATAAATGTGCGTCTACTCTAGGCTTAATGTTATGTGAAAACAGCCTAGTACTACCTATAACCGAAGGGGCTTGGTTATGGTATGCAAAGAAGGTGGTAAGAGAAGTTACAGCTTACGTAATTTAATC
>CM064516.1:6116701-6264201 GCA_032716605.1 Paralithodes platypus
AAATACTATTCAAAACTAAAGCAGGAGGCTACCCGTGTGTCAATCTACCCAGGATCATATACCCTTGAACGACCATCTGCAACCACGTTGTCACAACCGGCAATATGGCGTATGTCCAGGTTATATACCAATAACCTTAGTGACTACCTGGTCAGCCTCATATTCCAATTGTGAAACTGGTCCAAGAACTTGAGAGGGTGATGATCTGGGTAAACTAGAACAACCGGACCATAGGCTGGAACACAGACCTCGAAATGCCTCAGAGCAAATACAACCGCCAGTAGCTCCTCCTCGACAACAGAGCAGCTCCCCTGGGCCGAATTGTACTTCTCCGAGCAGAAACTAACAGGATGCTCCAGCCCATCATCGTCCTTTTCCACAAGGACGGCACCAGCCCCCACACCACTAGCCTCCGTTGCTAGTTGGAAAGGTAGGCTAAAGTCAGGGGCCCTGAGGATCGGGTGAGTGCACAACAGGTGGTTTACTTCTCTAAACACCTTCTCACACTCAGGCGCCAATTTGAACTTCTTATCCTTCCAGTTATCCTCCACCTGAGCTTGACTGTCCCGTTCTCCTTCTCCACCTAGACTGCTAAACGTCATCACAGGCACAGTGAGAGGCTCAGGGGGGTGCCTCCCATACTCCTTCATGGGATTAAAATGACATAACTGATTGCACTTCCGTCTGTCTGGAGTGGCTACCAAGTAAACCAGGTCCGATAGCTCCTCCACCACCCTATAAGGACCAGCGTACTTCGCGGATAAGGGGTGACCTACAAGGGGCAGTAGAATCAACACCTCCTGACCCACGTGAAACTCCCCGAGTTCAATCCTTGAGGTCGTACCTGTCCTTCCTGAGGGCCTGAGAGCTAGTTAAATTACGGCCAGCCAACTCCAGACTGCGCAACATCCGTTCTCGACTGTTGAGGACACGCTTGAGCATAGAACAAGGTTTTTCTGCGCCGCCCTCCCTTACTTCTTCAACCATATGGAGAGGCCCTCTGACACGGTGTCCAAAGACGAGCTCATTAGGGCTGAATCTCAAACTCTCCCCAGGTACCTCCCACACAGCAAACAAAACACATGGCAGGCCAAGATCCCAATCCCTCCCCCTCTCAAAGCAACAACAACGGAGCACAGATTTCAAGGCTGAGTGCCATCGCTTTAACACACCCTGGCTCTCCGGATGATACGCAGATGACACAACCCCAACAATCTCATGCTGCGGCATTGCTTGAACAAAGAGGCTAGAAGTGAAGTTGGGTCCCTGGACTGACTGAATCCCCTGCGGGTAACCATACCGGGAAAAATACACTAGCAAGCTTCGGACCACCGTCTTCACCGACCCATTTCTCATAGGGTACGCGTCAGGGTACCTTGTTGCCACATCTCCCGACTGTGCATCACTGTCCTCCTTCAACTCTTTCGTCTTTTAAGCCCATCCTCTGCCCCTTCAGGAACAGTTACTGGGTCTTCTCCAGACTCGAAATGTGGTCCTAATAATGAGTCCCCGAGAAGGTCCGTTGACACTAAACTCTCAACCGCATCAACTTTCAACCCCTTCTCGGTACCCTTCCTCCGCTGATCTAAAGATTGTTGACCAGAATGTGACTCCCTGGATGCAGGATCTCCGGTGACAACACACGCCATAGGCTGCACCGGACACTTCTCAACCCACTCCTGCTCCTCCCTACTCACGTCGGCCGGCTTCTCGGCAACGACCAAGGGTGGAGCCTCAGAAGTAGGTCCCGCAAAGTCGTTGCCGAGAAGGAGGTCGACGCCCCCAACAGGTAACTTCTCCACAATTCCTACATCTAGGTCCGAGTCACACCATCAACTTCCACCTTCATTCTTACAAGCGGGTATGACCTTGTCGCATTAACTCCCTGAACCACAACCACCCGCGCCGTATTGACAGGTTTACCAGTGAAATTTCTCAACAGTGTTTGCGATGCCCCAGTGTCACGCAAAATTCTCACCTCATGTCTTCTACCCCCCCCACTCCACACAACCGAGTCCCCTGTGGTCACTAAAGGCATCACGGACAGGGAATAAGCCTTCCGGATCCTTCTGCACTGGCAGTGTATTTACCTCGGAAGAAATGCCTCTAACAAACTCCGATGTCCTCTTGAACACTCCAATGCCGTGAGCAAAAGACACGGCTGCCGGAGGAGGTCGACTAGGGCACTCATTTGCCTTATGACCCTCCTGGTGGCAACTAAAACACATAAATTTCGGTTTCGGCTTATACTGTGATGTAAAAGGCCCCTGACTTTTCACATACGGTGTGGTGTAAGGTTTGGATTCAGTTTTAGTTTCATGGCTCTTCTGTTTAAATGTGTCATTGTTACGGGGAGGGGGAGGATAACGGTCCTTAGCACTTACATCGTACTTATGTGAGGACCCGCTACCCCGAATCAACGACAGCCGTCGATCAGCCATTTCTGCTGCTTCGACTAGAGTTCTTGGGTTTTTCTCCTTCAAGTCCAAAGTTAGATCACCGCCCGTGCTCTTAAAGAACTGCTCCAACATCATTAACTGCTTAATTTCATCAAATGTTGTGACCTTCTCAGATCGGAGCCAGTTCCCCATAGCATCGGACAAGTCCCGGGCATGTTCCAAAAAGGTGCTATCTCTTCCCTTAGTTACACCCCGGAACTTCAAACGATACGTTTCTGGTTGCAGTTCGTAAGCCCTCAGGACAGCCTCCTTGAGATCCTCATACACAATACATGACTCCAAAGGTAACGCATCATAGGCTTTAAGACCCTTGCCTATTAATCTAGAGGATACAAGTGCTGCCCATTTATTCTCTGGCCACTGGTGTTCCTGGCACTTCTTCTCAAAGCGTGTGAAAAATTCTGTTACACCACTCTCATCAAACACCGGAACCTGTTTCAATAAGTGCGAGAGAGACTGCTCATGAACACGGTTACCAGCCCCAAGTCGCTGTCCCGTTGCCTCTACTCGCGACTTCTCTACGTCCATGTCGGCACAGTACCTAGTCGACTCTAAATCCGCTTGGATTTTTGCTAGCTCTATGTGCTGCTGATGCTGAAGCTCAGATACCCTGATAGCCTTTCTCTCTTCGATCTTAGCTAATTCGAGCTGCTACAATAATTCTGGAGTTAACCCTGGAGGAGGTGAAGGTGCTACAATGTTTGAAATTACCGGTGGTCCCCCCAGGGGCAACCCCCCCTGCCAGTCACCACCCAACTGTGGACGCGTACTCGGGGTCGGCAAACCACTGGGACGGCTAGGAGTCGAGTGTAGGGGAAGCATGGCCGAAGGGCTCTGAGCACTCAACCCTTCTCGCTCACCAGTCACCCTGCCCAGTACACACGTTATCAAGTTATTCCTGGTCATGCTGCTAGTAACCGCATGACCGATAGCTGTGGCCAGGCATTGAAGACCGTACCGATTCATACCCTCCAACCGCTCGGCAGTAACAAGCCATTGCAAAAATATCCTAGCATCCTCCTCACAGTTCACCTGATTAACCATTTCATCATGCTGCTGTTCCTCCGTTTCGACATGACGTACTGTGTCTCCATTCTCCTCTGATCCGGTATAATACATGATGCTCACAAACAAATTTCACCACAATATTCAGAAAAGAAGCACCCCAAACTCTTATACCTCGATATACACACAAAAATTCTCGGAAATACTCAAGGGCTATACTATGTTGCAAAAAAAAAATTATTCTTGCTGATCCCCGCAAAACATTCTCCAAACCAACAAATGTTCCCTGCTAATAAATGTAGGTTCACCAAATCCTAGGTAAGGTCGCCATTTGTTACGACTGGGGTTCAAATATATCAGGGCTCTTATTCATTGGACTAGTAATGGCATAAATGTTACAACGGAAAGCGCTAGCTCCAACCTCTGATGTATATTCCCAGTGAACAAAGAACACAAATACTCTACAGAGTTCTATATGCAATAATAGGCTATCAAACTCTCAATAAATGTGCGTCTACTCTAGGCTTAATGTTATGTGAAAACAGCCTATTACTACCTATAACCGAAGGTGCTTGGTTATGGTATGCAAAGTAAGGTGGTAAGAGAAGTTACAGCTTACGTTACTTTAATCAATAAATGTCAGGCACTCCTGCATGAAAGAAAGTGCACTAAAGTCCTTCAACACTAACAAGGAATCTTCTTTAAATGTTAGATGCTATAAAGATGCTCGTATCGGAAATGGAACCCAAAAAGGCAGGCAGCAGAACAATGCTCGTGCAGGCTATGCACACAAAAAGGCAGAATATGTATAATGCCGTCGGAGCCAAGAATATCCTAAACACTACAACAATAATAATAATCGCCACGACAATGCAGTATTCCTATCAACAAAAAGAGCCTAAGTCGTTTGTGTCTCAATACATCAAACTAGGCTGCGAAATGCTTGTGTAATCATAAACGGGTATGCATAAAAAGAGTAATTGGGTTAATATACTTAATGTCTACTATGATTGATAAAGTCTAGCTAGAGTCAATGATACGAGATACTGGTGCGCATGGCATGCCGCATAGCCTAGTGCAAATATCAAGTCTGTGCGTCAAATATTACGTTATAGGGAAGGGTAGCTCTCTTGAGAAACCTTAATACCGAAGTATTAAGCGTTCTCCTGGCGTACCTCAAAGACAAACAACGAGCTTAGAACAGTGCAGAATGGTATAGGCAAAAAGCCCTCATTCGTGCATGCTCTACTCTCAATGGCACACAGACTAGAATTTACTCAATCAACTCCAGTTCTCAGGTATGTCGTGCAGCTTTTAACTAAAGCCAGCACTCATAGGAAACAATACCTTATAATATCAGACTCCTAGTCTAGCATTATCTAATCCAGCAGAACACTAATAATTAAAGGAAGCAATACTAAACAATATGAATGCCAACCAATGCTTCGTGATCAACTTATCTTAACAACTAACATACATGGGTTATATCAGACCTTAACGCACAATACAACTGGCCAGCATGAAGCTAATTTTGCAGAGTTAACCAGAGGGGATATAATGTTAATATTATTTTTATTAATCTCACCACCACACCCCCAATGAAATTAATTAAAGTATATATGATCCACCGGGATTCGAACCCGGGTTATCACACACATATTTTTGCCACCTTAACCATTACACCACCAGGACGGTTAAAGGTTTATGCACACGCCTACGACTTATTATCCATTCTCGAATACTGGATATTAATCTAATCATGTTCATATTCCTAAAAGGTGGTGAAAGATATGGAAACTGAGAGAGATAGGCAGAGGAAAAGGTTCTCAGGTGCGGAAAGGGGGACAGATAGCAAGGGATGAGATAGATGCGTTCTAGAAACCAGATCTGAGGGAGAGAGTGGCGAGGAACTGTATATATACCCGCACTAGCTCGAGCCGCGTGGGAAAAAAAGCGGTTACAAGTCCTCTAGCCACTAGCAGCATGGTAAGGACCTCTCTCCACCAACCCCCACGAGGCAGCCAGCCGTGACGTCATCGAGCGGGACAAAAACACTGCGCGCTCCCTCTCACTCTGTTCTACTCTCTCTCTCTCTCCCAGATCCCATCATTACTAGTTAATGATAAAACATATACTTTACAATTAAATATACAAAGCCTTGACATGGGTGAAAACAAAGAGCCTTTCTGGACTGCCCATGACACAAGCTTTCATATGAAATAAAGCACACTCTAATACACAAACTGTAGCCCCATCCACTGCCCTGGCGATCCTAGCGAGTCACTGTAGGACAAGCCATGCGGTTCTAACGGAGTGGTCAACGTCACAACACATACACACACACTTTGTAATATATAAAAGAAAACAAAAAACGTGTCTGGGTGGTGCAGATAACGCCTCCACTTTGGGCCACATCCAACATAGTTTAACCAGTTATCGATGTTTCTTACACCACCGAGAGAGAGAGAGAGAGAGAGAGAGAGAGAGAGAGATAGAGATAGTCAAATAATAACAAGAAAAAGATGGAAGAATTCCTTCTGGTAGAATGAAAGGAATACACAAGTAAGAGCAGACAGAGATGATGGGAAATGAATGGACAGAGAAGGATGGTGACGTTGGTTATATAAGAGTGGACAGAGAAGGATGGTGACGTTGGTTATATAAAGAGTGGACAGAGAAGGATGGTGACGTTGGTTATATAAAGAGTGGACAGAGAAGGATGGTGGCGTTGGTTATATAAAGAGTGGACGGAGAAGGATGGTGATGTTGGTTATATAAAGAGTGGACAGAGAAGGATGGTGGCGTTGGTTATATAAAGAGTGGACAGAGAAGGATGGTGACGTTGGTTATATAAAGTGTGGACAGAGAAGGATGGTGACGTTGGTTATATAAAGAGTGGACAGAGAAGGATGGTGACGTTGGTTATATAAAGAGTGGACAGAGAAGGATGGTGGCGTTGGTTATATAAAGAGTGGACAGAGAAGGATGGTGACGTTGGTTATATAAAGTGTGGACAGAGAAGGATGGTGACGTTGGTTATATAAAGAGTGGACAGAGAAGGATGGTGGCGTTGGTTATATAAAGAGTGGACAGAGAAGGATGGTGACGTTGGTTATATAAAGTGTGGACAGAGAAGGATGGTGATGTTGGTTATATAAAGAGTGGACAGAGAAGGATGGTGACGTTGGTTATATAAAGAGTGGACAGAGAAGGATGGTGGCGATGGTTATATAAAGAGTGGACAGAGAAGGATGGTGGCGTTGGATATATAAAGAGGGGACAGAGAAGGATGGTGACGTTGGTTATATAAAGAGTGGACAGAGAAGGATGGTGGCGTTGGTTATATAAAGAGTGGACAGAGAAGGATGGTGATGTTGGTTATATAAAGAGTGGACAGAGAAGGATGGTGGCGTTGGTTATATAAAGAGTGGACAGAGAAGGATGGTGACGTTGGTTATACATACACATACATACATACAGTGTTACGACTGAGTGCTCCACACATACATGCAGTTTCAGTCTCTTGTCCTAATGGCGGCGTTCCAGGCAACCCAATTAAAAGCTGCTTCACTTATCAAGTTTTTGGATTTGAGATTAGCACGTACAGTCCAATCCCAGGTTTTTCTCGGTCCACCCCTTGGTGCAGCTCCCTCCACAATCACACACCTGCATTTTTTCACCCAATTTTGTTCATCCATTCTCTCCACATGTCCATACCATCCCAGTCTACTTGTACGCATCACCTCGCTAATACTCTTTATACCTAAACGTCTCCTCAACTCATAATTTTTTATTCTATCCTGCAGCCTGGCCCCACACATCCATCTCACCATTCTCATCTCATTACGTTCCATTCTGTTGACATCCTCTACTTTAACGGCCAATGTTTCTGAGGCATACGTCATTGCACTTCTAACACGTGAGGCATACACCTTTCCCTTCAGGGGGAGAGGCATTCTTTTCATCGTCAGATTTGGCAGCAGTTCTCTGAACTTCCCCCAGCCGCATCTAATTCTAGCGACAGTGGCAGCCACCGGCAGATATGGTATTTCCTAGGTAACAAAACTTGTCCACCAGCTCCAATGACTCATTTCCAAAGTGCACAGCCACATGATCATCACTTAATACAACTCGCCTTTGCACACTACGCACTCAAATTTCTCTATTTCTGACTTATCCTTCGGCAGGGGTCCTTTTATTCTACTACAACGCTTACTTCCATGGTGTATCCAACATTGACAGATGCTACATCGAATCGAGTTAGCACCCACACCCTTTCCACACACTGCACATGTGTATTCACCCCTCTTTTCCACATTGCCTCATCTCAATCTATAATGCGAAACCTTGGTTTTGTTAATATTGACTCTTAAACCCTTGCTCGCCATGCCCTCTCTCCATCTTCTTAATTTGGCCTCAGCATCTTCCATATTGTCAGCTATTAGGACTAAATCGTCTGCATAAACCAGTTCCCACGGGAGTCCTCCTCTAAAAGCTCTAGACAGTGCCTCCAGGACCATAATAAAGAGGAGGGGTCTTAACACTGAACCCTGATGAACTCCAACACAGACTGAGAACTCATCACTCTGTACACCTTTCACCCTCACCGCAGTTCGCGAATCCTCATACATCTTCATTATCACACGCACCAGCCACTCTTCCACACCAAGTTTCCTCGTAGCCCACTGCACATTGTGACGCTCCTGCATAGTAGCCACGTGCGGGCATGCGCGAGTGTCGGCTGCCCAGCTGTTTAGAAACCGGCTGGCGGCAGCCGGCCGGCTGGCTTTTCCTTACTATATAGCCTACGACAATGTAACTAATGTCTGGGATATTCGTATGTTGTTTCACAGCTTGAAGCTGCCCTTATTCTTAACCAACACATCTTAGTATATTTTATTCTCGATAGTTGATTGTTTCATTATAATACATAAGATGCATTGTAGTGAAGGAGAGAGAGAGCGAGCGAGCAGGGTGGGGGAGGTGAGTGTTGCTTTTCCTCCTCCTCCCTCCTCCCTCCCGGAGGAGTTGCTCGCCCGCGTGGTCTTTTCTCTCGGTTTTGATTGGCTGGTGGTTCCTGGCGCCTTCTGCAGGCCTGCTGCCGGGTGACGTAGCGGCCTGTGATTGGCTGACCACCGTGCCTTTGTGTGGGATCCTGGAGGGGTCCAGAGGAGCTATTCTCCTCAGAGCTCACCTCACTGTCGTACCCTTCGGACCCCCTTGATATCTATCCCTCTCAACCCCACTTAGAAACTTTCTCTCTTACTTTGTATACCTTCTTTCCACTACTTCACCAATCTATTTAATTATCTCATCCCCTTGATAGACCTTATATCTATTATTGTATTAACGACGAGCTCTCAGATAATTAGATAGGATTTTGGGCCTTATGCAGAGATGTAATTGTTAATGAGACCTAGGAAGCTTTTTTGTTGTCTCATATTTGGTGGTTTCATGCTTGCTAGTGTGTTCTTGTGGCAGTTGAGCAGGGGCTAGACCGGAGGGGAGGCTTTTTGCGATCCTTTAAGTAAAGTCTGCTGGTGCGAGTCCTGTGGACCTGCACGACTTTACTAGGATACCCGTGGGAGTCTGGGGCATTTTCTTGTCTGTGTGCCTGTGTGTCTAGTGTTGTGTTGTGTGAGGGCCCTTGCCTAGTCCACTCAGCACTGCGCTAGCACGCCTTGCGGTTGTTTTAGGGTCGCCAGGAGAGAGTCAGATACTTGGGATCTGAGTCTCTCAAGAGAGCACCCTTTCAATTAGAGTAATTTGGCGCACAGACTTGGGAACGTCCCTAGGCTAGAGCAGGTGGCTCAGCCCGGGTATCCGAAGCCTATATCCTTCCGGCTAGACCTCTGCCACCTGGCAGATTAACAGCTAGCGGTTTATTATATCTGTATGCTTGTTATTGTGCCACAGTTTACCGTCTTTGTGAGCATTGTGAGTCAGGGTGTGGCTTAGAGACTCTGTCCGAGCAGGCTTGCCTGACTAAGAGTGAGAAGCACACCTGTATGTGGTTATGTTGCGAGTTGCTGCCTTTATTTAATTATACCTATGCCATTATACACTGTATGGCCTATCACTAGTATTTATTCCTGCTTATGAGATAAGAGTTCTCTAAATCCGTAACTTACTTTCTTTGCTAAGCATCAGATCCTACAGTAGCCGCATGCAGTTTAGAAACCTGCATCTTGTCTACCTGTACGATGTTTTGAGGACTGTTTGCTCTCACCTTCTTTCACGCAGGGGTGATTAGTTGTATTAATTAACGTAACGTTAAATGTACTTTCTTCTAGTTTGTTATTAAATTGTTTCGGCAATTTAATTCCGTTATCTATCTTTTCCTTGAAGCTTTAAGTCAACTTAATTGTGTGATCTTTTATATAGCCTGCTTGACTATCAGCAGTCTATAGTGCGTGCACCCTGTAACCGAGTCATAGGATACCTCGTTGTCCAGGCAGGACTCTTGACGGTTTAGGGTGGTTTGTTGCCTGGGTTTATAGATAAGGGTTGGATTTAGCGTTTTCCGTTGTTGCTTGTTGCCGCATACCTAGTCCAATAGAAAGAGCCCAGTGTTTATATATCCCAGGACGTAACAACATCTCTAGGCACCCTGTCTAAGGCCTTCTCCAGGTCTACACACACAAAGTAAAGATCCCTGCCTTTTAGTAAGTATCTTTCCTGTGTCTGCCTGACTATGAAGATAGCATCGGTTGTACCACGTCCTGGCATAAAACCAAACTGCATATCATCAATGGAGATGTTTTGCCTGATCAAACCCTCAAAGACTCTCTCACAGACCTTCATGATTTGGTCAAGCATTTTCAGGCCCCTATAATTACCTCTATCTAGCACATCCCCTTTTCCTTTGCATATATTTACTATTACACTTTTTTTTGCCAATCCTCAAGGATTTTCTCATCTCTAATAATGGTGTTTATCAACTCGGTGACTAAGTTGACACCAATCTCCCCTGAGGCTTTTATCATCTCAACTACAATGTCAAAGCACCTTGTAGCTTTACTGTCCTTCATTTTATTGATTGCGTTGCTCACTACAGCTGGTGCTATCAAAGGAGGGGGTCCAGATATTGGTTTTTCGATACTAAGCTGTTCCTTATCCCATTCAAACTCTACATTTAGCAATCGTTCATAGTGTGCCTTCCATGCTTCTCTGATTTAATTTTCTGCATACACAATCTTCTCATTATCGTTCCTAACACACTGTTCACCTATAATATCCCTACTGTCGTTTTTAACTCGCCTAACTAGGTTGAAGATCCCATTGGGATTGTCAGGGTTACACACTTGTTCGAGGACCAGGTCCTTAATGCCTTTTTTAGTATTATAACTAACTCTTTTGGCAGTTCATTTAGCTGCCTGGTATTCCTCCTTGCTGCCTCCCTTCTTCCATGCTTTGAAGCATCTCCTTTTCTCTTTCACAGCATGTTCTACCTCATTGTTCCACCACCAGGAGGTCTTATTCCTGAAGTGACTCTTTGTTTTCCCACAGACTTTGTCAGTGGCAGCGAGAAGGCTATATGCTTAAGAAAATTCCATTGACTATTTACATCGCTAGGCCTGGCTTCCTTATTTCTATTAATTTCCTCCAGTTCATATGAAACCTATCTCTAACTTCCTTGTTCTTCAGCAGCCACACTTTCCTTTTAGGCATGTATACCTTCTTGCGCTTAGGATCTCTGTATAAGCTCATGTCGCACACCAGTAGCTTGTGCTGGGGGATACGTTCTTTGCTTGGGATGACCTTTACATCCCGAGCCAGTTTCCAGTCTTTCCTGTTAACCAAGAAGTAATCTATCTGGCTACTGGAGACCCCAGAGTTATATGTGACCAGATGGCTCTGTGTTTTCTTGAACTTTGTGTTACACACAACCATGTTGAGTGCAACACAGGACTCTAGCATATATTCACCTTCCAGATTCCTCCTTCCGTAACCATTTCCTCCATGCACTCCCTCGTATCCATCTGCAGATGCTCCCACGTGACCATTCAGGTCCCCTCCCAGGATTGTTATTTCATTCTCCAAGAGGCCCGAAATGACACTGACGGTGTCATTCCAGAAGTCCTCTTTTATCTCTTTCTGTAGGCCAGCCTGTGGAGCATATGCAGATATCACATTTAGAATTCTTTCACCAACTTTCAACTTCAAAACAATCAGCCTTTCACTAATTCTCGTAATCTGAAGCACACTTTCCGCCAGCTCTTCAGCCACCAGAACACCCACTCCTCCTTTTGCTTTATCAGTCTCTACCCCCTTCCAGTAGATCCTATATATTTTCTTTCTTCCAGCAATCCACTGTGCCCCAGGCCCTTTCCAGTGTTTCCTGGGCAAAGCAGACGTCCACTCGCCTCCTCTCACACATCTCAGCTACTTCATTTGCACGCAGATTCAAACTACCAACATTCACACTAGCAAGTCTGATATTGTGGGGGGCATTTGTCCTTATCCTGTGCGGTTTTGGATCATCGGACTTACGTTGTTTCTCTTTAGTTTTAGTCATATTCGGTAAATTGGCCGGCAGATAGGCATCACCCACCCCCAGAACTCCGGCTCCAGTCTACCCCGGGACCATTCCCAGCACCTTCCCCCAAGAGATTACAAGGGGGTAGGATCCAGTGGCCTCGGTGCGCCCCACCAGAACCAGCCGCAGGGACGCACCCTGTGGGCATACATGGCACTACGACTGGTCCGGTATTTTTCGCCCAATGACAAGGCAGCCTCCTGAAGCGCTACCACCAGGTTCGGGCCCCTATACTATTGGGCGGAAAGTGCCAGTCCGGGGAAACACTATGCACTGTACCCTCTGGATCCATTTCGTCCAGGTTGGGCCCAAGGTGCCAGGTCCGGGTCCAGAGGGAGCGACATCCACCGCCAGTGTGCCACCATTAGGCAACTTGGAGCTAGAACAAAGAAGCCCTGTCACAGCACTGTCATATGAAAACAATGCCAGCACCAATAACAAGGCTTCATTGTATAGTGATGGCTGTTGGTCCGCAAGTCTAACGCCATCCCCCCTATTAGTTGCCTTGTACTACACACGCAGTAGGATGCGTGAGGCATATATTTTTTCCTCCACCATAGGTGAAGGCCCCTTACCCCCTTGGCTGGGGGGGGAGGGGGGGACAGAGAAGGATGATGATGTTGGTTATATAAGAGTGGACAGAGAAGGATGGTGACGTTGATTATATAAAGAGTGGACAGAGCAGGATGGTGATGTTGGTTATAATTATAAAGAGTGGACAGAGAAGGATGGTGACGTTGGTTACATAAAAAGTGGACAGAGAAGGATGGTGACGTTGGTTATATAAAGAGTGTACAAAGGAGTACAAAGGAAATCAAGCAACAACATATCTAGTGACCCTTCTAGGCTGCTTGTCCTCCAGAACACTGAGGATCAAGTGTCCAAACAGTGGTTTAGAGTGGGTAAGGGAACATTGGAAAGGGAACTACTGCCCTGGAACTAATGTCCGTGGCAGGATTAGGAAGTTAGTATGGGACAGATGGGTTAGTAACTGAGGGGAGAATAAAATAAAGTTATTCATTTACCAGTCGCGGGTTTGATGCGAGATACTTGTCTAGGCGAAGTTTAAATGAATCAACGGTGCTGCAGTCTATACCATCTCAGGGAAGCCCATTCCATAAGTTGACAACTCGATTGAAGAAGAAATTCTTAACTTCGTGGGAGTTAAAAGATTTACCAATAATTTTGCAACCTTTTCCCCGCGTGTAATTAGATTGGTCGATAGTGAAGTACTTGTTACAGTTCATATGGTCGATGCCTTTGATGATTTTGAACACTTTAATTAAGTCGCCTCTTAATCTGCGCTGGGTTAAAGGAAATAGATTTAATTCTCTAAGACACTCCTCGTATGGTTTGTTCTTTAGGATAGGTATCATTTTGGTAACTCTATGTTGAACTCGTTCTAGCTTGTCTATATCTTTTTGGTAATAAGGGCACCAGGATTGAACGCAGTATTCCAGAAGAGGGCGGACTAAGGAATTGTAAAAGGTTAGGATAACATCTTTGGATTTATGCTCAAATGACCTGCCTATAAAGCCAATTATATTGTTTGCCTTCTTAACAACTTCTGAACATTGTTGACTCGGTTTTAGGTTACTCAATATTGTTACTCCCAGATCGGTTTCTCTGTTTACATTCTTAAGCTGAGTGCCATTCATCATATAATTTGCTTTCTCATTTTGGCATCCGATATGTAGTAATTTACATTTATCCGCATTGAAACTTATTTGCCAAATTTGGGCCCAACATGACAACTTATCTAGATTGTGTTGCATAACGTCAACTTGTTCTTTTGAGAGTACGCTATTTGCAATTTTTGTATCGTCAGCAAACTTTGAGATTGTACAGGTGAGACCCTCATCTATGTTGTTGATGTAAATTAGAAAGATAATTGGTCTTAGTACCGATCCCTGGGGTACCCCGCTACTTACATTGGTCCATTTAGATGCCTTACCGTTTATAACTACACTTTGCTTTTTGTCGCTGAGCCAATTTTCTATCCATTTCAACACACCGTCTTGTATTCCATGCGCTTTTAGTTTTAACAGTAAACGTTTGTGGGGAACTTTGTCAAAGTGGACAGAGAAGGATGGTGACGTTGGTTATATAAAGAGTGGACAGAGAAGGATGGTGACGTTGGTTATATAAAGAGTGGACAGAGAAGGATGGTGACGTTGGTTATATAAAGAGTGGATAGAGAAGGATGGTGACGTTGGTTATATAAAGAGTGGACAGAGAAGGATGGTGACGTTGGTTATATAAAGAGTGGACAGAGAAGGATGGTGACGTTGGTTATATAAAGAGTGGACAGAGGAGGATAGTGACGTTGGTTATATAAAGAGTGGACAGTGAAGGATGGTGACGTTGGTTATATAAAGAGTGGACAGAGGAGGATAGTGACGTTGGTTATATAAAGAGTGGACAGTGAAGGATGGTGACGTTGGTTATATAAAGAGTGGACAGAGAAGACCAGACCAGATGGCTGGAGTGCAGTAGTAAAGAAGAGTAATTGGACAGAGGAAGAACAAGCTGAGAGGTGAGAAGTACAGTAGAAGACTGAAAGTTCTCGGGCTCAACCAAGTTGCTTCATTGTCATGAGGATGGTTATGTTGGTTATATAAAGAGTGAGACTGCGAATGTGAAGGTCAGTTGCATAACAAGGTGAAGCATAAGAGATAAAGGCCACAAGGGGAAAACACACAAGGGTGAAGTGGAGAAAGGGAAGCAGAGAAGAAAGTGTAAAAGTAGATAATATGAAAAAAAGGAGATGTGCGAGAAAAGGAAGCATCTTGAAAAACAATCATATGTAAATAAAAAGGAAACTACAGTATATGGAGAAATAAGGCAAAGATTATACAATATAATAAAGATGTTAATTATGAAAGGTATTGTGGAACAAAATAGGTATGTGAAAAAGCAGATAAATGTATTAAAAAGGAGAAAGATATGCCAAGAAGGAAAAGATGGAGACAGATAAAAATTACATTATTGACGGAATAAGAAGGCAGAGTGGGAAGGTAAATGGGGGGGGGTAGAATTACTAAATACTATGTTAACGGATAATGGATGATGAGAGAGAGAGAGAGAGAGAGAGAGAGAGAGAGAGAGAGAGAGAGAGAGAGAGAGAGAGAGAGAGAGAAGGAAGAGGGCGGGAAAAAATTATGGAATTACAAAGTTGAATGAGTGACGAGATATATGTCAATGAGAGATTAAGGGTTAATTGAGATTTCGTTTGCCCTTCCATTACTAAAGGTCTTCCTAAGCGTTTAAAACTGCATAATAAAAGCCTGAATAAACGGAAGATAAACGTCTTCGAATACTGAAACGTTTAACCTGGCCCTTATTAAGCTTAATAACATTGTGTGATGTTAATGGGTGAGTTTTGCGCCTGTTGTTTCACGAATGATAATGTTTTCTTAAACGTATTTGTCAATTTCATCTCTTGTATTTGTTTTTTGCAGTATTTTCCCATTTCTCCTTGTATGTATAATTTGATGTTAGTACTTCCATGTGCCTTGTTCACAATGTCATGATATTAACCCGTCTTCCGTATTATTGTTGACATAAGAACTCTGAAAGTTAGTTCCTTAATTGACATAATTGAACTGAAAGAAATAATTTAGCACTTGTTATGGCTTATATATTGACCATGTAAGACCAATATGTTAATATGCTTCGTATATCCCTGAATTTCCTTAGCTCTGATGCTCTCTCTCATTAACATGTGTTTTCTCTCTTAATATTCTTTGGCATTTCTCTCAACCTTTCTCCTTCCCTTCTGCCTTTCTCTCTTCCCTTTCACCTTTTCCAATCTAAATATTTCCTTGGCACATGCCTCGTTTATTGCTTCTCCGGGACCTTAAGAGCCGAATATTCTTTTCATTATTATCTTTGTTTTTCCATTTGTTCTTTTCCCACCACCTTTTATCACTGTCACTCTTAACCCCTTTCTTAATTGACCACTTACTCCCTTTGTTTTCAAATTAAGCCTTTATTTTGCCTTTAAGGAATACAGACACAAAATATGTACATTATTTAAAAAAAAAAAAAAAAATCCTGGCTGAGCCTTTTGAGACTGACCTATCTTAAAACGGCACCTAATATAGTTATTAAAAATATGTTGCACGTTTACAGGTGAAGCTGTGTCATAAAAAAATAACTTTAGATACACACAAACATTTTGGCCAAACAATAAAGCATCATATTTAATTTACTTCCCGAACATCCCTTTAAAGATATAAAACACTCGCACGTAAACACCCACACACACACTGACACGTAATAGAAACATTACAAAGTTGTTATTTGTAATCAATTTCTGTCCTCGCCATTTCTGTAACGTAGTAATTATGTATCGGTAACTCTTTGTTGATATTTTAACAATAAGTATTTATTCAGAGCCAACTTGAATGCTAAAATTGTTTGTTGAATTGTGAAGTGGTATATCAGAGAGTAATATATATGTTATGCCGGGTTATAATATATTTTAACCCTTTCCACACTTTTACTCCTTGGAACTTTATGGAGGACTGACTTTGTGCTGTTCTCAGAGATGGCAATTTCAGGTTATTGTTGTTTCGAAAATTATAGTTAGAATTATTTACATATGTACATTAAGGTAAATCAATATTGATGAGCTGGTTTCAAGATTTAAAGACAAATGCTCCTATAACATAATTAGAGATATCTTCTAATTTTAAGAGCCCGAAATTTTTGAAGGAATCATTTGTATGATCTGTTTTCCTGAGTGACGCTATTGTTCGAATAACTCTTTTTTTTTTTTTTTGTGCTTTGACTAAAGGACCAAGATGGGAGACAGCAGAACCTGACCAAACTATATGACAATATATTAAAAGAGGGTATATCAGAGAGTAATATATATGTTTTGCCGGGTTATAATATATTTTAACCCTTTCTCTGGTCTTTACTAAACTCCAATTATGGAATTATAGACTCAAAATATCCTCAACAGGAACACCACTTAACCCAGTGGGTCAATCAAGTCATTCTAGGTACTGCGGTGTTGGAAATAATATTTATGTGTAGTGCGACTACAGTATATATATACTTAGTATTTCAAGTATTCGACTGAAGTTAAAAGGAAAGGGATGTTGAATTATTTTTACAATTTATTATATACTTAGATTATTAGGAGAACATCATGATATGAACATATAATTCACTAACAATTATATGCGATAATAGTCTCTCGGGTCGAGGAATTCAGATTTAATAATTTACCTCTACTGATGAATAATCAAAGGTTTAATTTCCCTTGAACGGAAGCAATCAAATATATAGTTAACGTAACTAAAATAGTTAACTAATATAAAACGATGCGTAAAATAAAATTAGTGTGTACGAATGATTAGTATAATACTAATAATAGAATAATGGCGCACACGACGAAGTTGTACTTATGGAAATACCTAATAAGGCATAAAAGGAGGTCTGAACGAGTTAACAGATTCCTATAAAGAATACAAAACTAATTACGTTGTATTCGGATTGATGAATAATTAGATAATAGATCTATGCAAGACTAGAATTCCTAGACGAGAAGAATCAAAATTATCTACATCAATAAGGTAGTGAACAAATATTTGGTCATAGAATAAACAAATTAACACTTAATATCAGTAAGCATAACTTAAGTTCTCTCGAAGAAATTAGATTAATTAATCAACAATGAATCTTCTTATAAGATGGGGGACTGAGATATAAAGAATATGAAATTGAGCGTAGGTTCTAGGTAAAAGCATGATTTAAGAAGGAAATAAATACACGGAATACACTTCAACTTCAACTTGCAACATACATAATAGAATGGACATATAAAAGGAAAATCTGTGAGTATTTGGCTAAGTAAATAGTTAACACGAGTATGTAACGTATGCGTAGGACGTTCTAAGAGAGTTATTGAGATAATATTAACACTTAGATCTTGGACACAGATCTAAATAACAATAAATATAAGTTCTGAAGGATTAACACATACGCAATAATTAACGATCTTGAGCACGGATCTATATAAAGTCTAGCACAGAAATATTCACATATTCTACCTTACCTTCACACAATAATCACAACGTAAGATAGTCAGAGAGACTTAGGGGAATATGGGAGGGTAGTGGTTCGAGAGTTAGTCTGGCCGACGTGGAACGTAGATTCACTGGTCAGGACTTCAGGATCCGTACGTCAGAGGGAACACAACAGGGCTCGTCGTATTCTCGAGGAAGGGGGGGAGGGGTAGACAATTGTCCACTGCTGTTATATGCACCGTGCTTTTCAGCCTTAAGAACATTACCCCAGTGGATGTTTGCTTTTCCATATTTTTCCTTAATTTCAGTGAGACTATGTTCAAGTTATTTCTTAGCTTTAACTTACAGGAACTCAATGTTAAAAGGATATGGGCAATCGTTGTGATATAGTTCGTGAGGTTAATACTTAACTTAAACATACATAATAGGTATTATTGGATACATAATGATAATAGGTATTTTATTTAATACTCGGCTGAGAGTTACTGAGCCTAGAAAAGATACAATCGTAACTATGGTGATTATGTTATAATTGAGGCTTATTGTTAATCTTCTGGATAATTCAATTCTTCTTTATCTTCTCACTGTGGTTGATAGTTATGTGGGACGATCCTATTGTACAGGATCTTTTATGCCCACTTATCCCGATAGCACTCGGGTCCTTGGTGTTGTATTTGCATAAACATATGCTCATCATAATGCAAATCTGGTGGCTGGGCGAATGATGGCTGGTGATTGGTGAAGACAGTTTAAGAGCTGGACGGTGATAGGGTCCATTCTTACCCTTTTGTCTGGGTGACTAACTTTGATGATTCTGCTCTCTGGTTCGTAGAGCATGGGAAATTCCTGGGACTATGGGGTACTCTTCTGTTTCTTGTTTCTCCTTCCTGTTCACCTGTAGATTAGCTATCCTACAGGTTTTCTTCCACCCGGTTACTTTAATATAAGAAGTAAAGATTTTATAGTGAGTTTATTTCTGATGTGATATATTATGCCACACTGTTTGTTTATTTTGCTAGCAATAGACTGTATGTGACTCTTCCAGCACAACTTATGGTCTATGATAACCCCCAAAAATGTAGTTTGTGACTCCTGTTTAATTGTATTGTTACCAATTCTGAGAAGTGGGATAGTTGTTAGCTCATACTTCCTCCTTGCAAAAATTAAATAATGGAAAGTGTTAATTTATTTGATTGGATCCATCTGTTCACTAAAATTAACTCTTTTAATCACTGTCTGTCTTAACCACTCTCCACTTTCTGTCTTAACCACTCTCCACTTTCTGTCTTAACCACTTTCCACTTTCTGTCTTAACCACTTTCCACTTTCTGTCTTAACCACTTTCCACTTTCTGTCTTAACCACTGTCCACTTTATGTCTTAACCACTTTTCTCTTTGTCTTAACCACTTTTCACTTTATGACAACCACTTTTCACTTTATGTCTTAACCACTTTTCACTTTATGTCTTAACTACTTTCCACTTTCTGTCTTAACCACTTTCTGGCTTAAACAATTTCCACTTTTTGTCTTAACCACTTTTCACTTTATACATTATGACACGCCCAGGTTGCTAGCAGCATTAAAAACAGAGCTGAAATATTCGTTAAGAGTAGATGCTATATCTATGTCATCAGATTCAAGGTCACCTTGTTTATTAAGTATCGGCCCAATACCGCTATTAATTTGTTTGTTACTGTTTATATACCTATAGAATTTATTGGGATTATTTTTACTATCCTTAGCTATGTAGATTTCGTAATTTATCTTTGCCAATTTATATAAACGATTTTACTTTTCTTCTGGCAGCCGAGTACTGGCCGTTTATGGTATTATTATCTGAAACCCTCTTTAGCTTGTGTAAACGCTTTCTTTCTCTAATTGCTCTATTGATATCATTATTATACCACAGGGGTTTGTTAAAAATTTTGTTGTGACATTTACGCACGGGTACATGTATATTCTGGGCACTCATGAATATTTCTTTGAATTTAATCCACATTTCGTCAGTGCTGTTAAGGCCTATAAATTGCATATGAATGCTTTAAGTTAATTTTCTAAGCCGCTAATATCTGCCTTGTTATAGTTGGGTATAAGTGTCTCGCTAATAATGCTGAAGTGTGCCATGTTCCATTGTAACCTGATGGTATTATGATCACAACCGGTTAATAATTCACCATCTAGGTTTGATATTAGGTTTTCGTGAGTTGTGATGACCAGATCTAGTATATTGTTACCCCTAGTGGGTGTCTGAACTAATCGCTTTAGGAAATTATCGTTAATTAATTATATCATTCAATCGGATGCTATGCCTGTTCCATTGCTATCATGCCATGTAATATAAGGCAGGTTAAAGTCGCCTATGATTTTTTTTTTTTTTTTTTTTTTTTAATGTATTGTAGAGCGACACATCCTCTTCGTTTGTTATCGTTGGGCGCCGATAAACCACTACAAAATTTATTTGTATACCCTTGTTATTTATTTTAACACGTAAAAGTTCGGAGTTGTTAGAGGGAATTGTGACTTCTAACGAGCTAATGTTGTCTTTGGTATATAGCATAACACCCCGCTTCTCTTGGATGTTCTGTCGTTGTAGTACTGTTTATAAGAGTTAATTTGGTATTCGTGTAAGAAATCAATGTTATTTATATCTAGAAATGTTTCAGTAATAGCAATTATATGAATTTCCTTTTCTTCGTTTAGTAGGATGACTTGCAATGTTTATTTTGTTGTGAATGCTGGCTGACCCTTCATTAACCACAGACACCAACATCCAATCAATACAACCTGTCCCAGCGTCCAGTATGTAATAAGCAATATACAGTATACCCTGCACGCCATTAATGAATATTATAACCTTTCAGTTTTCCCGTGAGAGCATCCATTTATGCATATCCTGCTCCAATAAAAAGTCCAATTTACTTGATCGTCGCCAACAAATACAAATTAACCGTAGTTTGAGTGTGGTGTTGACGGTCCTTTAGTACACAGAGCTCAGACAACTGTTTACGGTGAAGCTATTTGACAATCTTATACTGCTTATACAGTATCTGCCGGAATTAAACGAGCATAATATCTCAATTAACCCTCTAACTTCCATACACCCTTCCATATCTGCATAAAATCGTCTAATATCCAAAATAAAATGTCGGAATTCGTCATAATCCTCAAGGGGTTACATAAATATATTCGTCATAATCCTCAAGGGGTTACATAAATATATTCGTCATAATCCTCAAGGGGTTACATAAATATTGATTCGGTCTATTTTATAAAATGGTAATGTGTTTTATAGTTCAGTGTGTGAAAGGGTTGATCGCGGGTATTATTATTATTTGTGGAAGAAGAATTAGAATAAGAACAGACTTTGTGTACCCTTGGAAGTATCAACTAGAGGATCGGAGACGAATAGTCTACAGAAATACCTACAGGTCGTCCCTATTCTGATTAAACTTATATAATGATAGCAGAATAGACTGTAAAAGTCATCAAAGTGTTATTGAAGTGTTAACTACATCACTCAGACAAGTAAAGTATTCCTTTACTTTTATACTGCTACTATAAGGTTATTTTACTACACTTAAGAAGGACCTCTATAAACCAGACGGTTAAAGACGATCTCAATTATTCTTAGTTAACCCTATGAGTCTGGCAGGTACTTCATAAGTTAAATATAATTGTTTGGAGGTTGTTAGAGTAATTCAAATATTTGCACCATCTGATTGCAAGTGTTAAAACTACCTGACAACAGTCGTTACTGTCAGCGAATGAAAGATTGATAACAAAGTGAGGATAAAACTACCGGGTCATAATCTGTGTATTTGTTGGACTGAGAGAGAGAGAGAGAGAGAGAGAGAGAGAGAGAGAGAGAGAGAGAGCTTTAGCTAGCTAGCTACCAGGCCAAAATCTGTGTAGTTGTTGAGGAGAGAAATATAGTGTGTGTGTGTGTGTGTGAGAGAGAGAGAGAGAGAGAGTGAGAGTGAGTGAGTGATTATCTCTATGATTACCTTCTTATTGATATAATACTATAGTGTATTCATTATAATTAGGCCAACGATCTTGACCACTAAGCTCTATCACTCAAAAAGGACTAACGTAATCGAGCCATTGGGGAAGAATCAATTAGGAAATACATGTGGAAATGTATGGCCCATTTGCTCCAGCCTGTTTTGAGTTACAGAGGATAGAAGTCAAAATTTCTTGCCTACATATAAATAATATATTATACCATCCTTGAACACTAATTAATCATATTTGTTTTCAATTAAAATAACTTTTTTATTAATTCCTGCTTGTCGAGATAGATAGATAGATAGATACATACATACATACATACACACATACATACATAAATAGACATATATAGAGGATGTGTAATTCATTTATGTGTTTCCCTTACTCACTGCTCTGGTGCCTGTGTTCTCACATTAATTATATTCCTTTGTGTCTGATGTGTCTTTCTAGCTCTCTCTCCCTCTCTCTCTGTCTGTTTTAAATGTACACACACACACAAACCACACACACACACATAACACACACGTTCACGAAACAGTTACACACACAACACGGACACGTATACACACACTGTACACAAACACAATAAATCCCACACACATACACACAAACAAAAAATACATAACACAGAATAAGTATGATTTATAGTTCCAACACAATAAATTAAATGTAAATACACGCTCTTCCTCGCCATGAATGTAAATCATTCTTCCGTAACAATATTTGTAGATTTTATATAAATTATACCAAGACACAATTTTTCCACCGTTTCGCTGCATAATAATGTAGTAAAATGACTCGACTGTTTCTGGTATAAATAATTATGTTGTTCAGTTCAGTGACAGTCAGTGACAGAGAAGGTTGTGTTAATCTGAGCTCCTGCCCGGACCACTTACCAGTGACCTTTAGTGACCATTACACCTACCTGTGTTTGGGGGCAGTGCACTCGTGTTATATAAAAGTGTTATAGCTCAGTTTTTAGCTGTTAGTTTACTTGTTTTTGTTTTTCTGTACTTAGTTTCTTGTTCCTCGCTAAGCTTATTGGGATCATGGCAGGTATGGAGTGCGAGTCTCTAACTGATCTGCATCATCTTATTCTCCAGGTAAGAGAGGAGATGGTTGTGGTGAAGGAAGAGGTCTTGGCTCTAAGGGAGGTTAATGTTAAACTTCAGAGGGAAGTGGATTTGATTAAAGACGAAAATCTAGCTTTCAAGCTTAGCCAAGAGGAAATAAAGTCAAGTAAGGGGAAAAGGGAGGAAGTTGATGAAAAATTGTATTCATGGCAGGTTGTTAAAAATACGGGTGGGAAAGTCACACTCAAGAAGCAGGATAGTAGAATAGGTATGAGTGTGACAAATACATTCTCTCCTTTGCGAGACGAATGTGAGGGAAAAGATAGTCAGGATAAGGGAGGGATAACCGAAGTGCCTGCCGCCGACTCAGCTCCAACCTCTGACGCTGTGCTACCTACCACCACCACTACCCCCACCACCACCACCACCAAGGGACCTTCTGCCACCACCGGGGGTTCTCCAACTGCAGCTGCTGGATCCTCCCGAGGGAAAGGTAAGTCTGTGTCCCGAGAAGGTAAGTCTGTGTCGATTGTGGGCGACTCCATGGTAAGACATTTAGTTAGGGCTACCCGCACTAAACTTAGGAAGGTTGTGTGTCTGCCTGGCCATGGAGTTGGGAGGGTTTTAGAGAAGATGGACCACATCTTGGAAGATAGTGGAGATAACCCCATTATCTGTCTCAGTGCCGGGAGTAACGATGTTGGTAAGGGTAGAAGTGAGGAACTGCTGCAGCAGTATCGGGATGTGTTAGATAAAGTTAGGATGAAGGGAGGGATCCCTGTAGTACATTGTATCCTACCCAGAAGAGGAGTTCCCAAGGAATGGACATCCAGGGCGATTGGTGTCAATTGCCGTTTGGAGAAATATTGCAAAGAAAAAGCAATACCATTCATTGATAACTGGGATAGTTTCTATGGGAGAGATGGGATGTACGCAAGGGATGGGGTTCATCTTTCACGGTTAGGGGTTTCTACATTAGCTAGTTCTTTAGATAGGGTGGTTGTGGGGTTTTGAACAGAAATATTGAGAGTGTAAATGAGAGGTTAATTGGAACAATTTTAGCGTCAGGCGAAAGCGATAAGGATATTCAGTCTCATGCTAAAAATGATGACTATAATGCAAATAATAGTAGTGATGGTGCAACAGAAGATGGAAATGTCGCTAAAAACAAAGGTAAATTAGGTATAAAGAAAAGAAGTAAATTGAGAGTATATTACACAAACTGTAGGAGTCTATGTAACAAAATGAACGAACTTAGAGCCCTTGTTAGCAAAGAAAATATAGACATAATAGCGCTAACTGAAACGTGGATTAATACAGAAACCAGGCATTTTTTAGCAGAATTTGATATACCAGGATATAGTTTGTTTAAATATGACCGAACAAGTAAGAGGGGTGGCGGTATAGCAGTGTTTGTCAGGAGTACATTAAAAAGCTGTATTAAATCAGGTATTAGACTAAATAACGATAATGAAAGTGTTTGGGTAGAGGTTAACGAAGGTAGTGAGACCATAGTTATTGGAGTTATGTATAGACCGCCAAATATGAGTAGAAATGACGGAACGTCATTATGGGAGGAAATTAAAATGGCATCAAGGTTTAGCAATGTGTGCATTATGGGGGATTTTAATTTTCCGAATATAGATTGGCAGCATCAAATAGGAGACTCTGATTCTGAGGAGTTTATAGAGGTAGTACAAGATAGTTTTTTATTTCAATTCATAGATACGCCGACTAGAGGTAATAATATTCTCGATTTAGTTTTCAGTAACAATGAACATATGGTAAATAATGTAGAGATAGGGGACCACCTAGGAAATAGTGACCACAATTCTGTGTATTTTAATATACAATGGAAAGGTAATACCAGAGAGAATACAACATTAATACCTGACTTTAGAAAAGCCAATTATGGTGGGTTAAGAAGAGCCCTATTAGCGGACCCTATGGTCAAAAAATTAAGTCGATCCAGGTGTCCAAATGAGTGTACCCCTTCTCAGGCACCTATCATCTTAAGTCAGGAAGAGACGTCAACCTTGGTAGATACATACGATAATTTTATCAAGTCAGTATTCAATGCACAAAATAAATACATCCCCAAAAGAAAATTTAGATCAACACAGAACCAACCCAAATGGATGAATAATAGACTATTAGATCTTCTAGGACAAAAGAGAGGAATATATAGAAAAATTAGAAAAGGCGAAATTCACCTACTTGCTTACTATCAGAATCTATCAAGACAGGTAAAAAAGGATATTAGGAAAGAAAAAAGAAATTATGAAATTAAGGTTGCCAATGACTCAAAAAATAATCCTAAAGCTTTTTACCAACTATATAAATCCAAGGTTAGAGATGTAATTGGTCCCCTTAAAACTTCGATAGGAGAAATGACAGAAAATGATTTAGAAATGTGCAGTACATTAAATGGTCAATTTCTTTCCGTTTTCACTAATGAAAATTTGGCACAGTTTCCAGAAGTCCGTAAGGTATATAGCGATAGTATAGAAAATAGGTTAAGTACGGTTACTATAAGTAGAAATGATGTGCTTAAGGAAATTGACAGACTGAAACCTCATAAATCGCCTGGTCCTGATGAGGTATATGCTAGAGTATTAAAAGAATGTAGGGATGAGTTAAGTTACCCATTAACATTTTTTATTTAACAAGTCATTGGAGACAGGTATAGTTCCAGAAGCTTGGAAGCTTGCAAACGTAGTTCCGATCTTCAAAAAAGGTGACAAATCAATAGCATCCAATTACCGTCCCATTAGTCTTACATCAATCATAGGAAAGCTACTAGAGTCAATTATTGCTAGTAAAATTAGAAACCACTTAGATACATTTAATTTAATAAATTCTTCTCAGCATGGATTCACTCAGGGACGTTCTTGCCTTACTAATTTGCTTAGTTTTTTCTCAGAGGTATATGAAGCAGTAGATAATGACAAGTCATATGATATAATATATTTAGATTTCAGTAAAGCTTTCGACAGAGTCCCCCACGAGAGATTGATGAGAAAGGTTGAGGCGCATGGAATAGGTGGGGCGTTGTTGGATGGATTAGGTCATGGCTAATTGGTAGGAAGCAGAGAGTCAGCATAAATGGTACGAAGTCAGAATGGGGAGCAGTCAAAAGTGGTGTCCCCCAGGGATCTGTATTGGGTCCTCTGTTGTTTGTTATATACATAAATGACCTTGATTTAGGTATAACTAGTAGGATAAGTAAATTTGCAGACGATACCAAGATGGGGAGAACAATTGATTCAGATAGAGATATAGAGTGCCTCCAAAGGGATCTAGATACCTTACACGAATGGTCAGTAAATTGGCAGATGAAGTTTAACATTGACAAATGCAAGGTATTAAAGATAGGGAAGATGCATACAAATGTTAAATATAAACTAGCTAATGTGGAATTAGAAAACTCGAATTGTGAGAAAGATCTAGGTGTGTTTGTTAGCAATGATTTGAAGCCTAGACAACAGTGTATAAGCGTTCGAAACAAGGCAACAGGATTCTCGGGTTCATCTCAAGGAGTGTGAGTAACAGAACTGCTGATGTTATCTTAAAACTTTACTTGTCATTAGTGAGACCCCATATGGAATATGCTGTTCAATTTTGGTGTCCTTATTACAGAATGGACATAGATTCATTGGAGAGAGTACAACGTAGAATGACAAAAATGATCCATAATATTAGAAATCTTCCGTATAAAGAAAGGTTGAAGAAATTAGGCTTACATTCGTTAGAGAGACGCAGAGTTAGAGGGGATATGATAGAGGTGTTCAAGTGGGTTAGTGGGATTAACAAAGGGGACATGACAAATGTACTAAAGCTCAGTGATAGCGAAAGAACTCGTACCAATGGTTTCAAATTAGATAAATTTCGTTTCAGAAAAGATATAGGCAAATATTGGTTTGGTAACAGAGTTGTAGATGGGTGGAATGGACTACCAAGTGCTATAGTGGGATTAAAAACGATAGGGAGCTTTAAGATAAAATTGGATAAGCATATGGACGAGAAGGGTTGGGTGTGAAGGGGGATCAGCAGGGTTGGGCCAATCAGCGCTCTGCAGACCCCCGTAATCCTGCGTTAATCTCTAACCGTTTTGGTAAGATGATCCTCAGGGTATTAGAGTGTTGAGCCTATAATTGGGCTTTGTAATTGGGGTTGTGTGGGACAGGGATCTGCCTTGCTTAGGCCAATCGGCTTTCTGCAGACTCCCATTTTCTTATGTTCTTATGTTCTTATAATAATGCCCTATTAAAATTAACTGCATTTCCGGTTTCACTAGACTTCTAGCTAGAAAATATATAACCAAATTAGCCGACGATTAAACGTAAAACCTTCCTTTAGTTCACTTGCATACGAAACCTGAGAACACGTACAGTGTGCGGAGCTCTAACCGACATATTAAACCTCATTGGACCTCATGAACGAAATTAGCAGAAACAAATAGTGATCGTTCTGTAAGGGAGTGGGATTTAGCCCTTTATCACAAACCAACACTCCGTTATTTTATCCTCGTTCAATATAGGGTTGCTATCGCCCTTCCCAAATGTATGTTTTACAATACGGGGGTAAATAACTCCCGTCTTTGAATACCACAGTTAAGTACTTACTAAACCCTATATCGAACAAAGATAACACAAATGAGTGTTAATTTGTCATAAAGGGCCTAAAGATCACTATTTTGTTCTGCTCATTTCGTTCTTGTTGGTTTAGGGAAGCACTTTAGTGTGGTTATAAAATATTATATACTGCCAAAAAATATAACAATCAATTTTATTTTATTTTAATCAAACAAGGAACAAAATAGAACTAAGATTAAGCAAAGCGGTCTTTTCGAAGCACTTAATGACAAGAATAAGAACTACGAAAACGAAATTAAGCTAGGAGCCATTTTGCGAGCTCACGCGTAGCCCATGTTTGCAATTGTTTGTCTGATTAGTTTGAATGATATGGGCATTAGGAGACACTCCACAAATATTACCAGGGTCCATCAATGTTTAAGATTGGAGGGTTGTTTTTTCTGGCCTCCCCTTCTCCCTTATGTTTAGCCCCATTAGTTTTGTGATTTTAAGAGGTTCTGGCCATTAGTTGGGCGATTTTAAGACTATTTACCCCATTTATTGTCAATATGAACACTTTACCCCATTTATTGTCAATATGAACACTTTACCCCATTTATTGTCAATATGAACACTTTACCCCATTTATTGTCAATATGAACACTTTACCCCATTTATTGTCAATATGAACACTTTACCCCATTTATTGTCAATATGAACACTTTACCCCATTTATTGTCAATATGAACACTTTACCCCATTTATTGTCAATATGAACACTTTACCCCATTTATTGTCAATATGAACACTTTTCGTGTCATTTATTGTCAATATGAACACTTTTCGTGTCATTTAGGAGTCGATTTAGGCGATAGCGACCCTGTAATTAAGAAGGGGCCGGTTTTGCTACTGAACATTTTTCAAATATATCTAGAAGGGGAATCCTAGGATGTTTTATACAGTTTGATGGAGGTCTAGGGAGGATACTAAAAAACTATGATAAATTAAATAATCGACCAAAAACTAAATCCTTCCCTCTTAACATCCATACTGCTTCCACTAGTTGAACTCGGATGGCATCATTGGCCAAATATAAGCTATTGAAGGAGATCAACAAATATTTGTGCCACATTTACATCCACTTATCACATGACTTGAACGCAAGATCCACCTGTGTCAGTTTGCAGTTAGTATTTTATTATATCCCTTTGAGGATCATGTCGCATTTTGACAGTTTCTTCTGGCTACCATTAAGACAATATCATTAAGCTTAGGAAGGAACTATGGGAATCAAAGTGGTAAAGACTATCGCAGCTAACCCATTGACTTCCATGTACCCTTTATAATCTGAATACATTCGTCTAATAATAACCAGAAAACAGAAAACATTTGTTATAGTATCTATACAGTGCTAAGATTCCTCACAGTCATGAACGTATCCATTTCTAAACCAAGAAGGAAATATTACTGTCTACTAAACGTCATATATTGATGGTGAAGGTAAAACACTTTGTATATTAAACTGGTAAAGTATTAACTAAACTTGGTGACGGTGGTGACCCAACAGTCCAACTTATAATCCCACACCTTGAGCCCCACTCTAACTTACATTTTTACCTGGAAATAATTACCACACCTCTCTTAACACCTAACGAGCGGCCTAGGTGGTAAATAATATGTAGCCACCAGCGGGGTGTTTTTACCCAAAATAGGGTTGTTTACGTGATCATTTTCATGCCTAAATAAGACCCAGAGTGTAAAACAAGTATGTATCCCTGAAAGGGCATAAATAGAGCTTTCCAATGACACCCCAACGATCCTTGTACGACCGCTAGTTTTCTTGCAACAATCGCACATCACGAGTGCAAAAACCATGTAATTCGGTACTTTCCTTAAACAATTCACTGTGTAGCGAGTGTGAGAGGGTGCGGGAGGGTGGGATTCATGTCAGTTGGTCCACCGCGGTGGTCTGGAGAAGTCATACGCTCGCTACTCTCCTGCCACCACTTGTCTCTCTCTCTCAGCAACATTACGTGCTGAAAATGGCACACGACTTATGTTGTGAGCCGCCACATAGTGCAAATTTCTTTCACTCGACTTATGTTGCGCGCCGCCAGTTAAGGGTTAAGGGGTATTTTAATGTATTTATCCATTTATCTATTGATTAACGACCCGACTGGCTACCCGCAGACATTTTCGAAACAGTGACTAAAATAGGCAATTTTTACTTCACTGAGACCGGTCATATCGTGCTAAGTCCTGACGAAACGAAATCCACACTGTCAAACATGCACCACGGAAACGGCATCCATTTGGGATATTCTAAACTATTGCAGGCATTTAACCCTTACTGTATCAGAGGGTATTACCATAAATGTACCCTCCAGTACCAGGCAATGTGGCCAAAATGGCTTCAGAGTCAAGAGAGAACACCCTCCCACCTTAAAAGTTGGAAGAGCACTGACCCAGCTAGCCTGTGGAAGCTTGGAACTAAGCTGAGAAATGTTGCTAATGTCTCAGAGCAGTGTGTACAAGTCATGGTACCAGGTACCGCTCGATACAGGCAGTTACAAGGACCGCATATTATGGATGAACGTCGTCCGTCGCTGGTACTGACGAGTGACTTTATTGCTATCGGCCAATGTTCGTCGCTGGTATATTAAAGTTTAAAGCAATGTATTGAACCACCCACCCTACTCCACTCATTAAACAAATAGTAGTCATGTTTACTTTGCACGAGAGGAAAAGACACCACCTGCACCCCTGGCCCCTCCGGCTCTTATCACAGCCACGTCATCATGGCAACTTCTATCACTAGACATGGTCGACCCATTTCCCGCATTCATTTCTTTCCATTTCATCCTAACGTTGTAGATACCTTTTCCAAATTTGTCCTTGCCATCCCCGTCAAAGATCGTAATGCCAAAACCGTGGCGGATCCATGCTGAATCATGCCTTTCCGTTTTTGCCTTCCCCAAATCTTTACACACAGATAATGCCCCAGAGTTCTCGGGCCATATCTGGACTGCCCTATCAAAATTAATGGGAATCGAGATATCCCGTTCCTCTCCATATTGGTCCAAGGGCAATGCTGTGTGCGAAAGGAGCCACAAGGTGATAAATAATCTGCACGAAACTCCTCGCACAAAACACAAAAGACTGGTGCAATCAGTTGAAAATTATTCAGTGCGGTTTAAATTCTACCCCATGCGACGATGGGATAACCCCGCACAAGAAACTGTTTGGGGTTGTACCAGTCTTTCTGCCACTGCGCCACTCATCCAACCCCCTCCCTCCATCTAGAAACACACCCTACCGTCTCTCACATCAGGGCGCGATTAAAACAATTACAATTATGCCAGGATTTGCCACATGAATCCCTCAAACCTAGAAACTCCTACGCTGTGGGCGACCGTGTCATGATCGCGAATCTCCCTATGACGAACAAGCTAGCACCAAAATTTAAGGGCCCCTTTACCATTGTAAAATTCCCGAACTGTTATCAAATCACGGTTGACTATAACGGGGAACCGCGCATGTTCCGGTACCGACATTCTAGGCGAGCATATCCCAAAGACACAACAACCATTTCCACACCACCCCCTCAACCTAGCCTCACCTGGATTCCATCACCTTCATCAACCAGGCTAACCCCACCACTCACAACAATTGCTTCACCAACCTCAGCCACCCCACTAGAACAACCTTGTTCCAAAAAAAACATCATCCCTAACCCCCTTCCACAAACACCCGCCATCACACCTCCTACCAACCCCATAACCCCTTCCTAAACCCCACAACCTCTACCTCCATGCCCGTCCAAATATGACAGGAAATAACCTCTCCGCCAAACCCATCATCACCCAGTATCAAAATTTCACCTCAACCTCAACTTAAAACCCTTCCAACCCCTCAACCACAAAACACCACCATACCCATACCCTCACCCCCACAAAGCCCACCCGAGAACATCCCCGCTAACACAACCACGCGCTCTGGCAGAGCATCCAACCCTCCACTCAGACTAAGGATTACCTGTACTTTCACATCCTCAGAAGTCCATAAAACCTAGGGGAGTAGGTCAGAGGTCAGCAGTCGACCACCTGGACGAGCTCTGATAACTCCACCTCGCTTGAAATCCTCTAAAATGTTCGTTAGATTCGTTCTCTGGATCTCAGGGGTGTGGAAAAAGAGAAGGTTAAAGCATCCTGCCCAACTAATTGCCACACTCCAGTGGGAACACCAGCCATCTACCCTCATCGTGGTATGAAGGGATGGAATAGCATGCCCTCACACTCAGAGGTAGTACCACACCCTCCAATACCTGTGTCACATGTCCGTCACCATGTACAAGAAGAAATTCACCCTCCAGCCACAGGGACGTGACTTCAGGAGAGGCGGGGGGTAGTGTCATACCAAAATCTATATAAATGACGCACCCCAGACAACCCCAAAGTCCGGTACCACCTCCATCAGGCACACATCACGGGCAACCTCAACCCCTGATACGAAGGCAACAACCCCATCCCCCACCCCCACCCCATCCTTGTGCAGCAGCACCCAACATACACCGCACACACAACATTAACATCCTTCAACTAAACATAAATGGCATCAACACAAAGAAACACCAACTCACACACTTCATCAAACAACACAACATACACATTGCCATCTTACAAGAAACAAAACTCCGTACAACACAAAAAACACCTACATTTCACAATTTCACCACCATACGACAAGACCGGGCCGTTGGTATTGGCGGTGGACTCATCACCCTGGTACACAAAGATATAACATATATAGACACCAGTGCACATACCAAATCCCTCCTCCCCCCAACCGATAACACAACAGAAATACAATCAATTAAAATACGCATTGGCAACAACTCCAACATTACCATCATAAACACATACATCCCCTACAGTACCAAATTATTACAGACCACAAATACAACACATCACAAACACCCCACACATCATCCTGGGTGGTGATTTCAATGCAAAGACGTCGGCCTGGTTTGTCGACAACCCCGACACAGAGAGAGGGCTGGTCGTACAACACCAAACAGACAACCAATATATCCTCAATAACATTGATCAGCATACCCATACTCCCCACCAAGCCCTCTAAACCCCATCATCTCCTGATATCACCTTTTGCTCCCCCGAACTCGCCCCCACAACATCCTGGAGGGTGGTCAGAACCTTAGGCTCAGACCACCTCCCGATCATTATCACCACCAAAACAAGACTCACCCCAGCTAGCCACAGACACACTTACACTAACTATGAAAGAGCTCACTGGGAAGCTTTCACAAATGAGACAGAACAACACTTTGAAACCTTAAACAGTACACCCATCACTAACATCACACACATTCAACACGACTATCCAAAACGCCGACAAGAAACACATTCCAAGAGGTAACATAAAAAAACACAACCCCAACTTCTCACCAGAAATTCAAAACCTCATCATACAATGCGACACACTGAAACACTCCCCAGCACCCCACACACAAGACATCAATCAACAAATTCAAGCACTCAACATCCAGATTAACAACAAAATACAAGAACAACAAACACTAAATTGGAATAACTTCCTACAAACACTCGATCACAAAACAAACCCCAAAAAACTCTACAAAACACTAAACAGCATCACACTTTCCAACAGCAACACAACACAATCACATGCTGCAATCACAACAACAGACTCTACTCCTTCACGTAAACAACAAGCAAACACTCTCATCAATCTCTTCTCTCATGTCAGTCACCTAAAACCCCACAAAGACGACCGACGTGTCATCCGACGCAAAAGACAATTCCCCACAGACCCTGACTATACACCCTTCACCAACAACCAGACAAAGCATATCATCAACAATCTCAAGCTCTCACCCGCATGTGATCTAGACAACATAGGCAACATTCACCTCAGACACCTGGGACCACAAGGCATACAAGCACTCACTAACATATCAAACTACAGCTACTCACACAACACAATACCAGACATCTGGAAGCATGGTATCATCATCACATTCTCCAAACCTAACAAAGACCCCACGCTACCCTCCTCACACCGCCCTATCACACTCCTTTGCACCCCCTCCAAAGTCATAGAGCGCCTTGTACTACAACTGATGACACCTGACTTATCCCTTTCTCCAACACAACACGGCTTCAGGCCATTGCACTCCACAAACACTCTTCTTACAGACCTTACACAAAGAGCTTTTGATGGCATCAACTCAGCTAGACCACCACACAGATCAGTACTTGCCACACTTGACATCAGTAAAGCCTTCGATGCCATCCCCCGCCACAACCTAACAAACAAAATCTACAACACAAACATGCTCAACAACACAAAAAGATGGCTGGCCAACTTCTTAGCAGGCAGATGTGCACACGTATCTTTTGCCGGTCAGTCATCTAGCATTAGAAATTTCCCAAACGGAGTTCCGCAAGGATCCGTCCTGTCGCCCGCACTCTTCAATCTGTACATGCATGATATAAATACACCAAATTCACCCCAAATAACCATAGCCTCCTACACAGACGACATAACACTCACAAGCACGCACCAAAACCCAGACACAGCAACAAGACTCCTTCAAGACTATCTCGACACATTACATGAATGGTGCACTACAAACAGACTCAATTTAGCCCCAGCTAAATCCACTGCAACCCTCCTAACAAGCTGGACAGGAGAGCACGATTACGTCCCGGGACTCAACATAAACAACACACCCCTAACACACACACACACACCCAAAATCCTAGGAGTAACATACGACACCCAAATGACATTCAAACAGCACATCACAAACACGAAAAGAAACTGACACCCAGACTTAACGCCCTCAGATTACTTGCCAGATCAACACCACCCACTACACTACATGGCAACACACCCACAGACACCAAGAAATATCAAAACAACACCCAGCACACACTATCACACACAAATACTGTCTTCTCTCCCTCCCTGCCCACCCCAAACCAACTTCCGGAAGCACATCCATACTCATATCACTCGCCGTTCCATCCACTCACTCATAGACAACACGCAGCTGCAAGCACGACCTCCCGAAATCCATCCTTCTGAATCCTCCCTTCCTCGCGAGGACAGAGTCCACCTGGCCAGGCTGAGATGCAGACACCATCCAGCTCTTCTGAGCTATCAGAAGAGACTGGATGACTCCGTCGTCGACACTTGCCCGGGTTGTAACACAGCACCCCATACCATAAAACACATTATAGAAGACTGCATTTCACACAACCACTTACGCCAACAACACAATTTACACTATTTGAGAGCTCTGTGGGAAAGCCCGACCGTGGCCTTCCTTAAGGACTCGGGGCTGTTCGGCCAGGCAGCTTAGGGAACAGCAACAACAACAACCCCATCGGAATGTGCACCACAAGGATCCCCACCCCTCCCCACATATCCCTAAACCCTTCAGTGTCCCCTTTACAGGCCCTAGCCATCACAGAAAACGAGGTCCCAGACAAAACCATAACAAACCCCCGCGACCCCCCATACCCCCAAGAGGCGACGCCTAGAAGAAGAAAAGGAACCGGATGTGATGTCACGAGGCCAGGCCGCCTGCGGATTGGAGGGCCGGTTCGCTACCTCCACCAACCCCGGGACACCTACGTCACCAACAGGTGTGAGTCCTGATTAGTCGCTAGGGGGGATCCTTCGGCGAATCCGGAGGTCACTTCTGCTGCTCTCCCCCAACCCCCCTCTCCAGAACCACATCTGCCTACACTCTCCTTGTGGCCTGTGTACCAACGTGCCCTTTTTGGCGGCAACTCAAACGCCGCAGCGAGCACCTGAAAATTAAATAGGTATTCAGGCCAGGTAGGGGGAAATTATCTCTTCCCTTCCCTAAGATCTGAATGCTTCCGAGGTTCTTTCAGGTGCCAACTGGCCCGACTTCCAACATTATAACGGCTAATCCCGAGTTGGAAGACCTTGACTGCTACCTGGCTCTAGGACCCCGAATGCTCTCGAGCTTCTTGGACTTCCCCCTTTGTCTAAATTAGAAAGTATAGGATGCTTAGTTGAGGCCTGGATTTCAGGTCCCCTTTGATATAACGCTAGATTCATTCCAGTTGCCTTGTTAAAATACCCGTACACGCTATCCATAATTACTATCTCTCTTACAGTTATACTGTCACACGTCTGTGTAATCACTAACTTAACAGCCGCTGTGTAACTATAAAAGAGAAGGTCTGCCCCACCTACACCTACAATAGCTGCAAGCTAGGGATACCCCAAACAGTCACTGATATTCAAGGGCATTCATTCATCCTCACGTCTCTCGATTACGTGTTGTACTGTATATGTACTATATTCCATGTGTGTTGATTCATGTATAAACTCTTTAATATTCTATTACTCGTGTATAATTGAGTCATTGTATAACCCATGAATATAGGTTGGCATCTTGCCTCTTGCTTGATAATATATTTAATAAACTTGTATACTTGCTACTCGTGTATCTCTGCACACTTCCCCCTCGATAACCCAGACATCACACAGATAGTTTGCTGTGCGGCTACTCCTCGTGGTAGTCGGCATCTTAATATTATTAATTTAGATATCATCTCGTCGAAAGCATGCTATTAATCGCGCGTAAATATCTATTAAAGTATTCAATGGATATATTGCTTCTTGATAGTTTCTGTTATTGATATTGTATAGTTGTTATGCCTCGTGGACCGGAGTCGAAGTAAGTCAAAGCTCTGAATAGCGATCGTACAGATAGGGGCAAGTATGTTAAGTGCGGGCGTACCGCCACCCTTGTGTACACTATGCGGAGCGGTAGTGGACGCTTGCCATCATGTTCCCGTCTATTTTGACTGCCTTTCGATACAATAATATTTTGAGGGGGCATTCACATATTGTCTTCTTCTTCTTGATATTTATATGTGCAGTTTGCTCGGAGTATTTCAGATCTCCAGATTACTGCACAGGCATAGAGTTGCTTGCTTAGGGGAAGGGAAGTTTGTTAGTTGAAAGGGATCTACAGATAGGATGTCTAAATAGTGAGTCACATATTGTCATCATCATATATATTGCCAGCAGGGGGCAAATTACCGAAAAAATCGCCGTCAAAATAGGCTAGACGCGAACTTAACTATGGCGATCGGCAAATATAAACATGATGGCGTCGGCGGCGGTGGCGGTGACGTCGGACGTTTGCTATCATGTTCCCGTCTATTTTTAATGCCATTGGATACAGTAATATCTTGAGGGTCAAAATAGACGCGAACTTTACCGCGGCGATCGCCCTATGTAAACATAACGACCGTACGCCCAAAAACTACATCCATCCCCAGATAGGTTGTAATGGGAACTTCAAATTCCGAAGTACGATATATATACTGTATTGCCATCAGTTTTAACTCTTCAGTTTCAACCTATTTCGACCCGGACAGAAAATCAATCGCTGTGAGGATTGCTGGTTACTTATTAGTTTGCTAAATAAAGCATAAACTTCCAAACTTAGAAGGACCATATTATCAATCTTGTTAAGGCAGCCTCCCAGAAGCTCGGTGTGCTCACCCGCCTCAAGGGGTTCTTTATCCCTGCACAGCTTCTTGCAGTGTACAGGGGCACAGTGCGTCCTAGTATTGAGTATTATTCACATGTGTGGGGAGGATCCTCTCACACCGCACTTCTAGACAAAGTAGAAAGGAAGGCCTGTCGTATCATTAATTCCCGTCCACTCACCAACCCTCTGCAAACTCTCTCTTTTCGCCGCAATGTTGCATCTCTCACGCTATTCTATCGCTACTACAATAATCAGTGCTCCTCAGAGCTCTCCCAGTGTATACCACATCCTCTACGTAAGGTACGTGGTACCCGTCTTTCAACACAATCCCACCCTTACTCTGTGCAACTCTCCAACCCAAGAGTGAAATGTTACTCTCAGTCTTCTATTCAACAGCTGAGCTCTGGAACTCTCTCCCAGAATCGGTCTTTCCCTCCTTCTATGACTTAAATTGCTTCAAACTCCGTGTGTCAAGGCATTTTGGCTCGAACGTCTCTTGATTTAGGCCCTGTCAACCTTTCAACTATGGGGAAGGCAATCGCTCTGGGCAGTTCTGCCTTTTGGCTCCCTCACTCACATAGAAAAAACAAAACAAAAAACAACTGTCGAATTATTCCTACCCTAGTAGATCAGCTTTTTAGATTATATACTACAATAAAAATAATATTAAATACATAAAATGTTTTACCATTCCCTGAGGTCAGGTAGTGGGGTGAAGGTGGGAGATTGAATAAAACTCCAATAAAGGCCGTGAATGGAAAACGGTGCCCCAGGAAAAGTAGGGAGAGGTGGAAGGAAAAGTAATCTATTTGGAGACTTGGCCAGACATTTCTACAGTAGCCGACATGTTGCATACCTTCCGAGTTGTTGATATGATTACAAGGGGATACACAGGAAAGCAAGCAAAAATAGATATAATGCTCCTTACGAATCTACATTTTGAACGCTGGTAATTATGGGAAGGAAGGATTGCGACAAAGGAGTACAAAGGAAATCAAGCAACAACAGTTCTAGTGACCCTTCTATGCTGTTGTCCTCCAATACACTGAGGATCAAGTGTCCAAACAGTGGTTTAGAGTGGGTAAGGGAACATTGGAAAGGGAACTACTGCCCTGGAACTAATGTCCGTGGCAGGACTAGGAAGTTAGTAGGGGACATATGGGTTAGTAACTGAGGGTAGGATAAAATAAAGTTATTAATTTACAAACGCAGTCAGTCGCGGGTTTGATGCGAGATATTTGTCTAGGCGGAGTTTAAATGAATCAACGGTGCTGCAGTCTATAACGTCTCGGGGAAGCCCATTCCACAAGTTAACAACTCGATTGAAGAGATTGAAAAAGACATTCTTAGATTCGTGTGAGTTAAAAGATTTACAAATAATTTTGCAACCGTTTCCCCGCGTGTAATTAGATTGGTCGATAGTGAAGTACTTATTACAGTTCATATTGTCGATGCCTTTGATGATTTTGAACACTTGAATTAAGTCACCTCTTAATCTGCGCTGGGTTAAAGGAAATAGATTTAATTCTCTAAGACGCTCTTCATATGGTTTGTTCTTTAGGCTAGGTATCATTTTGGTAACTCTACGTTGAACTCACTCGTTCTAGCTTATTTATGTCTTTTTGGTAATAAGGGCACCAGCATTGAACGCAGTATTCCAGAAGAGGGCGGACTAAGGAATTGTAAAGGGTTAGGATAACGTTTTTGGATTTATGCTCAAATGACCTGCCTATAAAACCAATTATTTTGTTTGCCTTCTTAACAACTTCTGAACATTGTTGACTCGGTTTTAGTTTACTCGATATTGTTACTCCCAGATCGGTTTCTCTGTTTACATTCTTAAGCTGAGTGCCATTCATCGAATAGTTTGCTTTCTCATTTAGGTATCCGATATGTAGTACTTTACATTTATCCGCATTGAAACTAATTTGCCAAATTTGGGCCCAATGTGACAATTTATCTAGATTGTGTTGCATATCGTCAACTTGTTCTTTTGAGAGTACTCTATTTGCAATTTTTGTATCGTCAGCAAATTTTGAGATTGTACAGGTGAGACCCTCATCTATGTCGTTGATGTAAATTAGAAAGATAATTGGTCCTAGTACCGATCCCTGGGGTACCCCGCTACTTACATTGGTCCATTTAGATGCCTTACCGTTTATGACTACTCTTTGCTTTCTGTCGCTGAGCCATTTTTCTATCTATTTCAACACATCGTCTTGTATTCCATGCGCTTTTAGTTTTAGCAGTAAACGTTTGTGGGGAACTTTTTCGAAGGCCTTTTGAAAATCAAGGAATATAATATCTACAGCTTTACTCTCATCGTAGAGGTTGAGGATATCGTGGAAGAAGTCTAAGAGCTTTGTTAAACAGGAACGTTTTTTACGAAAGCCGTGTTGAGTATCTTTAAGTATGTTATTTTCCTCTAAGTGATTTACGAGTCTGTCTCTTATGACCGTTTCTAGCATTTTACATACAACTGAGGTTAAGCTAATTGGACGATAGTTACTGGGTAGGGATTTGCTGCCTTTTTTGAATATCGGTGTTACGTTGGCTATCTTCCACTGATCAGGCATAGTTCCAGACTGCAAGGATTTATTGAATAGTAATGTCAGTGGTTTGGAGAGCTCATCCTTAGCTTCCTTTAGAACTCTAGGCGAGATTGTATCAGGTCCAGGCGTTTTATTTACCTTGAGTTTATCTAAACAATTCAATACTTCTCTCTCTGTAACGGTGATACTGCTTAGAATATCTGAATTATCAATCTGAATCGGCGATGGTGTAGGGATATCACTGAGGTCTTCTGTTGTAAAAACTGATGCAAAGAAGGTATTGAGGGCATTACTCATTTGTACTTCGTCTTTGGTGTATTCTCCATTTTCATCGACTAACGGTCCAACAGTTGAAGTAACTACTCTTTTCTTTCTGATATAACTATAGAATTTTTTCGGGTTTGTTTTTCTTTGATTCGCAATATGTAACTCTAGGGTCTTTTTACTTAGCTTAATTAACTTTTTGGCTTTGCGTCGTAGCTCTTCAAATTTCACCCGTTCTTCGTCATTTTATGAGGATTTTAATCTATCATTAGCAAATTTTTTAGCAAGCAGGCAGTTTGAAATATCTTTATTCCACCATTTGGGCTTATTATTATGGCCTGGACGCCGTATTTTCGATGGTATGCAGTCTTGCACTGCTTTTAGGTAAGTGGTTTCGAATAACTTCCAAGATGTATTTATGTCGTTATTGTTAATTAAAAAGATCCAGTCAGTTTCTTTAAACATAGCTCTAAGTTTATGAAAGTTTTCTTTCTTGAAATTAGGGACTTTTTCGATGCTACTATTTGGTTCGTTACTAGTAAAGTTTAATGTGAAAGGTATCGTACGATGGTCGCTGTTACTGAATTCATCACCAACATTAAAATTCTCTATTAATTCTTCTTTTGTTACAAGTACAATGTCAAGAACGTAATTACCACGGGTCGGTGTTCGAACAAATTGATAAAGCGAACTCTCTTGCAAGTTCGTATACAAGTCATGTCCGGAGTGTGAAGTAAAAGTATCGCCCCACTTGGTCACCGGTAAATTAAAGTCGCCAAAAATTACGGTATCTTGTGAGTTACTTTCATCTGCAATTTGTTCGTAAATTTCTCGGTCAGTTTGCACTGATTGAGCTGGAGGTCTGTATATTAACGCAAGTATTATTTTTGTACCTTTATTTAGCAGGAAGAAAGTGTTTATACGGATGAGATTACACAATAGCGAGAGAGAGAGAGCGAAAGAGTTACATAGATACAGAAAGCAACTGGAGGTCTTCAGCTCCAAAGACCTGTATAAATTAATATCTATTAATCAGGCACAAACTCAGTTAGTCGGGGATTCAAGGCAAGATATATATGTAAGATCCATTTATGTGTTCAACACTAACAGTTAACACTAGCAAACATTAATGTGTCATAATGTGTTCATACTGTATGTTCCAAAATGTATGTAACATACTTAACAATCTGTGCACCAGGTGAGGTAAGTAACGTAATGAAAACACTTGCCTATAGCAGGTTGGGGAGGAAGAAAGTGTTTATACGGATGAGATCACACAATAACGAGAGAGAGAGAGTGAAAGAGTTACATAGATACACAAACTACACAGACCTTGCGGTCCCTACTAGGTAGTCCGGACTTAATGGTAAAATAGAATTAGCTACAAATTGGAAAGCAAGGATAGCAAATCAGAAGGCTCTCTCCCCACCCACCTCTCCCTCCGACCGTTGGTCGGCATGAAATTTAGTTTGGGAAACAAGTCCCCCAGCAGAATTAGAACAACTTCTACTGGGAAATTTATAGTAAAGAACGAAGTTGAGAAATAATATATACTACTGATGCTTAACCTAGAGAGAGAGAGAGAGAGAGAGAGAGAGAGAGAGAGAGAGACTGGTCACACAGGTCTTGTGATCCCAGCGAGATGGCTATAGACTTATTTCTAGTAGTGATAACAAAACCAAGTGTACGGGAAAGTGTAAGAAAGGGATATAAAAACAGAAGGGTCTTCCCCCATCCTGAATTGCCTCCGGTAGTTTGCCGTATATGAACACAGCTGTAAGTGAATACACCTTTTAGGGGTTGAAAATTGCCTGTATGAATATGTAAACAAACGTTAGTGGTACACTAAAAATAAATATGTTGATAAATACGTATTGTACCTGTCTAATGATATTAGAAATAATCCAAAATACAAACATTATCTAAAACTTATTTATTTCATTTAGACACAAAACAATATTGAGCTCCACCTGTGTTACCTGAAGGAGCTCCACGAACCCGGATCTATATTCAATATTGCACCAGGATTATCCTACTGCAGACTCTCCTTTATACATACCTGCACTCTCACAGCTGGGAAGTACACACACACACACACACACATACACACACAAATGATTCAGCCGCACAATAACTGAGCTTGTGTTTTGGTTAGTGAGGGAAATAATGGCCTTCGGTCACACAAACACACACACACACACACAATACCTGGGCATGTGTTTTGTAGTAGTGAAGGAAATAATGGCCCTCGATTACAAACGCTTAAGCAAACGCACACACACTCAATTAGCTTTAGCGTGGCGAGGGATATATTGAGTGATCTGCATCCATCCAAGGTGAGGAGAACTCGTTATGGAGGGACTAGACATACTGTATATAGGTATACAACACAACTCTCAGGAGGGACCCTTCAGGGTGGTAGTCAAGGTACAGTGGTTACTGTAGTGGTGATTGTGCTTGTGGTGATTGTGAAGGTTATTGTGGTAGCGGTAGCTATAGTAATAGTTGTTGTTTTAATCAGAATTTTATGTCAAATAAATATAAACGATTTATCTTGAATATACAGTATGTGCATAAGCCCTTCTGCTTGATGCGACATGAATGGCTAAAAGCAAAGCAATATGTTGAGTGTCGGCAAATGTTAGTTTTGGTATAATCTTTTGCTTTATACAAATACAAACTATGAATAGTCGCTCCTAACAGTTTGAGTATCTTCAGTATGCTTTGGATATTAAGTAGGCCCAGGCCCTTCGTTGAAATAAATAATAATTTACTCTTCAACTTGTCTTTTTCTTTAGAGACCTCATCTCCCCAACCTGTCTACCCTCCTTGAGGTTTAACTTAAACTTTAATAACAATTTTACACATATTAATATTAACATCTATCATGTCATATAAAGCAAATTATGTGTATACATCAATCAAGCAGGTTATGTTTACAATTTAAAGAAAACACATGAATTTCACGAAATTTATGAATAACTAAACGTGCTTTGTATAGGCCAAGATCTTGGGTTTGCCTGGCTTCGGATGTGGTAAATGTGAGTGATAAATCCCATTATTCATCTAAAATGTTAGTACTTTGGAGGTTCGTTTTGCTGTTTGAGGGTTCATATTAGTCCAAGATGTGTGTCTGAGAGTGTACATAATGTACTGTATATGTCACATTCATTGTAGCCAGAGTAGGCCAACACCTACAGTATATTACGTACTGTACACTCTAAAACCGGATATTCACGCACCGGCCTGCCCTTGAGGCGGCTTGGAGAGTCACATTGGAGTGTGTGTGGCAGGTGTTTAACATCCTGCTAGCCCTCTTGAAGCGGCCGAATAGGCTCCAACATCTATGGAGGCCAGCCAGTGCAGGACCCTGAGAATTTACGCAGGCTGCCCGTACATTGTGTTGGGGTTATCAGGCCATTGAAGTCTCGCCAACCTCATACCCACCGTAAGGCTGGGCAAGGACCTGGCTTATTCGTGAATGTCCAGTATAAGGCACATATCATGGCCCAGTATGAACCCTCGAACAGCATAAATGAACCTCCGAAATGTAAATACTAGGTAAATAATTAATGAAAATATACAATTATCCAATTAGGAATGCACTCTAAATCTAAGGCCATTATTTACTTCCTAGAGTGTACAATGGCATTCGCATCAACATTTTCCGGCAACAGAATGTATGTCACTTTAGTCTGCCAGCCTCCAAATTAAAGATTTATAAGAATTAAGACATATAAACCTTAACATAAGTCGCTGATCAAATATTATAGATAAAGTTATTGTTATTATGATGTTATTGGCAAATTGTTCAGCAATACCTACTGTACTAACTCAGTCACGACTAAGTATATATATTTAACAGGGGAAATTGTCTGGTGTTAGCGTAGTAAAGTATATTGAGGAGTATACTGGGAAGTTAATGAGTTTGCTATAAACCTTTATCCGGTTAAACATAAAATTATGTGGACTATACAATATTAAATTCGCATTAAGTTAAGCATATGGAGGTGATTACAGTGGTTGCAGCTAACACAAACAACCACAGCCACTCCAACAGTGCAGTTAAATTAAACATACACTTCGTACAATACACACAAGCTAACCACCTCGCCCGAGCGAGATTTGTCTGTTATATACACAGTAAAGTACTATGGTATTGAAAGGGCTTTGTGAACATAATGATGCTGTAGTTTCGAAAAACGAAACAAATTGTATTTGTTGAAAGCTTGTCGCCGACTTCCTGTATAGTATTTTCCTTGCCAGTAGCAATCATACATTCACATCATATTATTTACCTGCTGATATTGCGTAAACAACACATATTCCTTTAACACCTTACGAGCGGCCTATGCGGTTTATTTATGTGTACCGCCCAGCGGGGTGTTTTTAGCCAAAATAGGGCTGTTTACGTGATCATTTTCATGCCTAAATAAGACCCAGAACGTAAAACAAGTACCTATCCCTGAAAGGGCATAAACAGAGCTTTCGAATGACACCATAACGATCCTTGTATGATGGATAGTTTTCTTGCAATAACCGTGCAACGCGAGTGCAAAAAGCAGGTAATTCGGTACTTTCGGTACATAATTGAGTATGTAGCGAGTGAGAGAGGGAGGAGGGAGCTGAGATTTGTGTCAGTAGGTTCGCCGCGGTGGTCTGGAGCAGTCATACGCTCGCTAGTCTCCTGCCACCACTTGTCTCTCTCTCTCAGCCACATTACGTGCTGAAATTGCCACTCGAGTTATGTCGAGCGCCGCCACATAGTCCAGCTTTATTTAACTCGACTTATGTTGCTCGCCGCTAATTAAGGGTTAAGAGACTCCATTTTTTGTTTTGCTTCTGGTCAAAATTCAAGTTTTTGTTTTCTCTCTGTAAACTGCTTCTTTCAACATAGGAGAATAGCATAGGAAGGAACAAAAAAACATATCGCATCCATAAACCCCCGGGCCGGGGGTTCGACTTCGACCCCCGAAAAACAAGATTTTTTTTGTTCAGCCACAATTGTTTTGTTTTGGTGTCTGTAGTCTAAAGGGATGCTGTATGCAATAGAAATGGTCATATGAGGGCATAAACACCCATAGGATATCCCTAGGACCCCCTTGGGGGGGTCCCAAAATCTTTGTTTTTGTAATTTTTTTAATTATAAATATTAATATAAAATAGTTTAGTCCCCCAAATTATCAGGTTTTCTTTGCGAGCGGGTGGCACTAAACGAGAAGAAACGATTGTAGGGGTAACTCAAGGAAAATTGCTCACGGGCTCAACCTAGAATACGCTTTAGCTACGAGTTCATTTCAATCTTTATTCATAAATAGTGCATGTTTATTCACCTAATATGCTGATGAATCAGCCATTTACTGTCCGATTGTCTCCAATTTCGCCATATAAGTAGAAAAAGTATACATACACACTCCCTCTGAAGCTTTTTGAGTTTGGGAAATATTTTCCATACTCAAATGATTTATTTATGGTAAAAAATTGGGTAAATTAGTTATATTGATAATTTACCAGCGGTTTTAACCATGATCACGTATCAACTTGGCAATATGCTTCGGAGGAGTTGTAGACAGTCTATATAGGGTACCTCATGCACAATATAAAACAATTTTGCAAAGTGGATTTGGGATCATCAGATATTTAGTACAAAACAAACTAAAAATGCGCTCACGCGCGCGCGCGTGGACATAGGACGATGACAATTTCAGCGAGTCACCGTTACACCTTTAGCATATATGTGTCATAAGGTCAGCAATGAGTCTCTTATAGAAGCTGAGTTAGGAAGCGCACTGGAGTCTCCCCTTAACACAAAATACGGTTATTATAACCAAAAGAAAACAAAAATAAAATAAATCAGAGCAAGAAAAAACAAATGGTTTATCATATTGTATTATTATTACTATGTTTTCGTTAATGAGACTTCGTGACCTAGTACTGTACGTAGCTTTTGCATGATATACTGTATATATAAAATAATTACCCGCTAGGTTGTAACCATAAAGTTGGGGAGAAATAATTATTAGTATGATAAAAATATTCCAGTGGCAGCAAATATAATAAGGTTGGTATGAACAAATATTATATGGAAGATATATACTGTATTTAGATTATATAAATATGACATAACAACATGTAAATATGAAGAAAAAGTACTTAACACGAAAAAAGACGACAAAAATGAGAAAAAAAAAACACAAACAAAATCTTAATGGGAAATAGAGGAGACATATATTATAAAGTAGAGGTTGGAATTTTGTATGCCGGATAAACAGCATAGAATTTTCCATGGTAAATTTCCTGAGTAGGTATTATGAAAACTGGCCGATCCAATTATTATAAAGAATTTTACCTGTTCAAGTCAGGCAAGTTGATGAGAGAGTTGCGCAGTGTTACGCAGATACTCAGACAACAATGACCTTGCGGTCCCTACTAGGTGGTCCGGCTTAATACTAATAGACAAGGACAGATTAAGAATAGGAAAGCATAGAGCGAGAGAGAGAAGAGTGTATGAAACAAAATTTAAAGTATGGTTTCCATATGTTATTTATATTATTGCATAGCTTAAATTGTGCCATTGCAAATGTGTTTTGTAAATAATGTATGTTATTTATTTGTTATCGTTAACCTAACTTTTATCAAAGCAATATTATATCCTCTTTATGATTACCGTACCAGCATTATACCTTAACTCATAACATGTGATTAGCCTACATCATAGTACTGTACATCTCTCTCTCTCTCTATATATATATATATATATATATATATATCTCTCTCTCTCTCTCATATTGAACGTATTGTAAAACACGCCCTCCCAACCCTTACTGTTATCCAATAAAATCAATAAATATAATACAACACTATTATACTATATATGATTGAGCCACAATCTGCCCTGGACTGACTTCATTAAATTGAACTGCTTGAATAGTTAGTGGTTTGGCTGGAGTATTAGCAGATAGAACGGTGTACCGGTATTGAACTAGTTATGACTATTTATATAAATAATTGTAGTTAAGGGGAGGTTATTAGGTTGTCCCTTAGACCTCCATCAAGCTTAAAATTACACCCCCTTGACCCCCTTTCAAGATAAATTTGTAAATTTATCGGTAGAAAAATGTCCATCCTCTTAAATTACAAGTTTGCTATCGCTCGCCAGGAAAAATATTACACCTAAATGGCACGAAAGTTCCTAAAATTAACAGAAATGGGTCGAAATGTCTTTTAAATCGCCAAACTAATGGGGTGAATGCCTTAAAATATCAAAATCCATAGGGCTAATCATGAGGGAGAATGGGGTCAGGAAAAAAAATCCCTCAAGTGGAAATCTCCTCCTAAGGTACCTCTATCGGTACATTATTTTCCTAATTATTATTGTTTAGTATTTTATCTCTTACCGTGTCTTGTAGAATCAGTATATATACTGATATTCGTGTGTGTATTAGTGTGTAGCCATACTAGTTTGTTGTGAAGGCATTGGTGTTCGTTATGGTCGTGTGGTTTATGTTATTGAGTTGTAGTCTATGGGAAATATTATTATTATATATAAGTGTAGGTAATGGTTCCCCTTTTGTCTGTGTGTGTATGTGTGTGTGTGTGTGTGTGAGAGAGAGAGTGAGAGTGAGTGAATGTATATGAGTACAAGTTTGTGTACCTTTTTGTATGGCCTAGCTGAATGACGCTTTTAGACATTGTTGTGCCTTGGAATGTTACTATGTGTATATCAAGTGTATAGACCTACGTGAGTGCATGGATTTATCGCCACCTTAATAAAAACAGACTATAATCATTGAGTACACCATAATCTTTCCCTTCTTTACGATAATTAATATACTTAGCTTAATCCCTGAACACACACACGCACACACACACACACACACTGAAGTAAAGACAACACTTCCATCTTTCTCATTGAATTAAGAATGACAAGCACTGGTACTATACGAGTTCCGCTAACAAGTCCTACATGCCTAAAACCAGCGAAAAAATATGGTCCAGTGTGATAGTCTTGAAATACTGACCCCCTTACACTCTATTATACTGTAAATCTTGGCTCTTATCTTGTTTGTTCTAACCCAGAGAGAGAGAGAGAGAGAGAGAGAGAGAGAGAGAGAGAGAGAGAGAGAGAGAGAGAGAGAGAGAGAGACAGAGAGAGAGAGAGAGAGGCGACGAAAAGTAATATAGAAATAATAATGATAATTCTACCGTACTTTGAAATACATGTAGCCTATCCATCATATTGTTTGACGTCATTAATCGACGAACAGATTATTACCATTCGGTTTACTATTGTTGTTGTTCTGCCTCTGCTTGTTGGACTGGAGCAGCCGAAAGAGTTGTCAGTGGGGAGAGAGGCTAGGTTTGTAGCGGCTGGGTGGTTGACAACGTTTGGCGGATATCTACATTAAAAAGAAAGAAATTATAATGAAATGGAAGCTACGTTATAGCAAAATGGGAATATTGCTAAGAAAATTATATAAGATAAAATACTTTTCTCCTTTTTCACCAACATCTCATTAAACTTGAAGGTCAATTTGTGCCTCTTCTACACAGAGTAATCCAGCTAACTCTCACAAACTCCTCCTCCTATTCATTCCCTACACTTATGAAGCACACCACACTTCTTTCCAACACACCTAAATTACATATAATGTTCATTGATTTTGGTTCTCTGTCGCTCTTTCAACCTTGAGGGGGACACTTATTACAGTATTACAGGAAGCTTGTCTTTTGTCTCCCTCATGCAAACAGCATAACAACAAATAAATGACTCTACTCACCTTACGTGTCCAAACACCCATTCCGGTTTTTATCATGGTTACCTCCACTTCACTAACACCGGTATGATAGGGAGATGGGGAGGGGATAGGAGTGGGTGGTAGGGAGTGGGAGGGGGAATGAGTTTACATACAGAAACTTAATATTCCACCTTGTAATTGTCTAATGCCCATGCTACTTACAAAATCTTGTTAAAATATGAAAGTCGTCGCATTTGAATTACTGACCGTAATAGAAAGCCCTGGTTGACTACTATGGTTCTAGGGAGGTACTTGGGGAAGGCTGTCATTAGCCTTAGGGAGTGGGTTAGACTGGCACTGATCAATATTGACTACCAAGGTTCTAGGGAGGTTGTTGTTGTTGTTGTTGTTCCCCAAGCTGCCTGGCCAAACAGCCCCAAGGCCCCGAGTAAGGCCAAGGCCACAAACGAGCGCCCCCACAGAACCCTCCCTGCCGACCACAATAAAGCCTGGGTGACCGAAGCCACTCCATGGCGGGGAGCTGAGAGGGTGCGTAAACGCCCGGGAAACCAAAGCCCCACCCAGGGCCCTGTGCCCCTCAGCAATTATGAAGAGAAAGTTGAGGGGCAAAGGAATAATGTGACGCTTTAGCTTCCAATCTTGGTAGATTGGGAGGGCAATCCACGGAAGAGACGCCGTCACTTGAGATCTAGAAAATATATAAGTAAAAGGAACAGTCAGAGTAAGCTATGGGTATGGCAGAGATCGCTCAGGTCTCACTCTGATAGGTCAGCCCATCGCCATTCTAGGGAGGTACTTGGGGAAGGCTGTCATTAGTCTTAGGGAGTTGGTTAGACTGGCACTGATCAATATTGCAATAGGTTGAATAACTTCACTTTGATTTATATAACTTACCTGGCAAATTAGGGTTGAGTACGGTACAATTACTGTGCAATTTTCTATTTGGCGAGCAAAATGTACTTCTGTAGAAAACCGGTATATATGTATTAGTTTTTCATCGTAAATAAAGTCAATTGACAGCGTACCAGTTGCTAATAAAAAATATGGATATTTACGTTGGATGTTTGACTTAAAATATATTATCTGAACCATATTGAACTGCAGTGGAATAGTCTTGGAATATGGTACCAAAAGCTAAACACATGTTTCATAAGAAAACGTTAGCTTGAAATTGACCTCTTTGCAGTATTTCCGTTAAGCATATTTCAGCTCATTAATTCCTGAACTTAAATCTCTAACGATATTTTGGCTTGTGAGGAAGATTATGTTGATAACAAACTGCTGTTGTATATAAACAGAGCTGTTCCTTTTACAAGGTCTGTTATTCGAGTCCATTTTTTCCATTTGTATTTATTGGTGTATGTCTTTCCCTCTCACTCCTCTCTTGCCACAACCCCCAAGACGCCTTGGTGAATTTATATCCTTCCCTCTCACTCGCCGGCTTTAGCATCGCCAACAGCTCCGCATCGCCACTGAGAAAACTCGATCATAATTTGAGTATTTCATATCCCAATTCCCTTTATTCATTGCATGAACAGTAGTTAAGTGCTTGTTTAACCTCCACATAGTTCTGTAGTTGCCGTGCATGTTATTTTATTGCTTTTCTGACTGATAAACATTGTTGTTTACATTTGTTATCCTAGCTTGTAGCAGACGACGCACGCGCACCTCTAATCGACCTAGCTTTGTATTTTCTTATTAACTCTAGTAGGTATCGTATTCAGTATCCTACTGCAGCTATATATATCTGTAATTTTAGTTGTTGCTTGCATGATCTTGTAGTAACCTTTGACTGATAACTTTGTTTATCTAAATATAATCCTGCTTTACTAGCCTACAGTGACACCAGCGCCATCTGTTGATACAGTATATTAACCCCTTGTGTGCAGTTACACTTTATTTGTATATAATCTCTATTTGGTGAATTGTATATTTAGTCACATATTCTATTATATATATATATATATTTGTTTTGCCTTTTTAGGTAGGTTATCACCCCTGGTAGCCTACATCTGCATATTTCATACTTTTTTGTTTTTGGTTATTTTTGTTTTCGGTTAGTCTAGGCTATCAACCCTGGTGGCCTATTTCTGCGTAGGGTACTTCAATTTTTAAATTTTCAGTTAGGCTATCACCGCTGGTGGCCTATTTCTGCGTACCGGTATTTCATAATTTTAGTTTTCGGTTATTTTTGTTTTCGGTTAGTCTAGGCTATCATCCCTGGTGGCCTATTTCTGCGTACTTCAATTTTTAAATTTTCAGTTAGGCTATCACCGCTGGTGGCCTATTTCTCTACCGGTATTTCATAATTTTTGTTTTCGGTTATTTTTGTTTTCGGTTAGTCTAGGCTATCACCGCTGGTGGCCTATTTCTGCGTACCGGTATTTCATAATTTTTGTTTTCAGTTATTTTTGTTTTCGGTTAGTCTAGGCTATCATCCCTGGTGGCCTATTTCTGCGTACTTCAATTTTTAAATTTTCAGTTAGGCTATCACCGCTGGTGGCCTATTTCTGCTTACCGGTATTTCATAATTTTTGTTTTCGGTTAGGATAGGCTATAACCCCTGGTGGCCTATTTCTGTTTAAATAAACATAAAATTGTTTTCGGTTCGGCTATCACTGCGTATTCAAATTTAATTTAGTTTTGTTTTAATTTTCGGTTAGGCTATCACCGCTGATAACCTATTTGTGTGTATTTCAATTTTTGTTTCCGGTTAGGCCTATTTAAGTAAGTGAAGCGACCTGAAGGGAGTGAAGTGTTTTTAAAGTGAGTTTAGTGTTTTTAAAGTGAGTTAAGTGTTTTTAAGTGAGTGAAGTGATCTAAAGAAAGTGATCGTCACCATGCCTCGTGCCTGTACGAACTGCGCCGGTAGGTTTGGTGCTTCCATGTTTGCTCCTGTCGATCCACAAGTCTGCCGACTCTGCCAGCAACGACAGGATTTGACAGCAAAATTGGATGAAGCCCACAACAAGATCAACGCCCTCACCAGGAAGCTGGAATCACTCCAAGAGTTTGTAACACTCAACGTTGGAGTATCACTAACTCCAATTGTTTCAACTCCAGCATCCACCACCGCCCCAACGTCATCTGCCAACAATCCAACACCTGCAGTAGACACTGCAGCAGATGCTTCTGACGAACCTGAGCTGACATCAAACCAGGACAGCCGCCCTGTTCACCTTAGTCTCTCCCCCACTCCTCGTGCAAGAAGCCTGCTAGCACGAACAGTACCAACCCCTCGCCCCCGTTCTAACCACTCCTCTCCCCGACCTGTACGTAGAGTCCCGCCACCACAGGTCCCGCCACCACAGATTTACACCAGTGAGGAACGGTGCACGGCCAACGCAGAAAAGGTCTCATCTACCAGTCACAATGTCAAACAGATTTGAGATATTGGTAGAGATGGAAGACGAACCAGAGGACACCAGGCTCGTTGGGGATTCCATCCTACAAGGACAGGTCGAAGAGTTCTGCGACAGAGTCCCAAATCAACGAAAAAGATTTTGCATCCCAGGAGCTGGACTGGATGACATTGTGGAAGCCTTCGAATATACCACAAAGGATGCAAATGAAAATACCCTTTTTGTCATCCATGCTGGTTCAAATGACGTCATGCGCACCAGATCCGAAGAGTTGATGGAGAAATATCGCAAGATGATCCAGCACTACAAAAACAAGTCAAGGAATATCATCATCTCAGGCATTCTCCCAAAGATCGACGCACCTGACAAATTCTACGACAAGGCCTTCAGCACAAATAGCCGACTAAAATATTTGTGTCTGAGGGAAGAAGTTGAATTCATCAACCTCTGGGACAACTTCTACAACCAGCCTACTCTGTTCCGCAAGGATGGCACTCATCTAAACCCTGTGGGTTCAGCACGCATGGGTCGTCTCCTACACGAAGCAGTCCGCAGCCATGGATAAAAAAACGCCATCCGAGAAGAAGCAGCAGTGACATAAATCATCCAACGCCAAGAAAAAAACAGAGGCAACCGAGGACCACCAGCGATAAGGACCGAAGACAGCGAGGACCGAGGACAGCCATGAACATAAATGTAGATCCGACAAGAACCAAAAATATTATTAAAGAGCGTTCCATGAGTTCTAAAAGAACAAATTTAAAGGTTTTCTATGCAAACGCTCGTAGCATACGCAATAAATTTTCAGATTTAGAGGAGCTAGTGTTTACAGAAAATTATGATGTGATTGGCATAACAGAATCTTGGCTCAATACAGAAGATAGAGACTTTTTAGCAGAGTATTCACTTCCCGGTTATGTAATGTTTGAGAAAAGCCGAATAAATCGAAATGGAGGTGGCGTTTTACTTTATATCAAAGAATGTCTTAACCCTACCCTCTTGTCAAAACCTCAAATTGTGAACGTCGACGCATCTTTTGTGCTAATAAAGAATAATAAAGGTACAAAAATAATACTTGCATTAATATACAGACCTCCAGCTCAATCAGTGCAAACTGACCGAGAAATTTACGAACAAATTGCAGATGTAAGTAACTCACAAGATACCGTAATTTTTGGCGACTTTAATTTACCTGTGACCAAGAGGGGCGATACTCTTACTTCACACTCCGGACATGACTTGTATACGAACTTGCAAGAGAGTTCTCTTTATCAATTTGTTCGAACGCCAACCCGTGGTAATAACGTTCTTGACATTGTACTTGCAACAAAAGAAGAATTAATAGAGAATTTGAATGATGGTGATGAATTCAGTAACAGCGACCATCGTACGATAACTTTCACTTTAAAGTTTACTAGTAACGAACCAAATAGTAGCATCGAAAAAGTCCCTAATTTCAAGAAAGCAAACTTCCATAAACTTAGAGCTATGTTTAAAGAAACTGACTGGAGCTTTTTAATTCACAATAACGACATAAATACATCTTGGAAGTTATTCGAAGCCACTTACCTAAAAGCAGTGCAAGACTGCATACAATCGAAAATACGGCGTCCAGGCCATAATAATAAGCCCAAATGATGGAATAAAGATATTTCAAACTGCCTGCTTGCTAAGAAATTTGCTAATGATAGATTAAAATCCTCACAAAATGACGAAGAACGGTTGAAATTTGTAGACCTACGACGCAAAGCCAAAAAGTTAATTAAGCAAAGTAAAAAGACCTTAGAGTTACATATTGCGAATCAAAGTAAAACAAACCCGAAAGAATTCTATAGTTATATCAGAAAGAAAAAAGTAGTTACTTCAACTGTTGGACCGTTAGTCGATGAAAATGGAGAATACACCAAAGACGAAGTACAAATGAGTAATGCCCTCAATACCTTCTTTGCATCAGTTTTTACAACAGAAGACCTCAGTGATATCCCTACACCATCGCCGATTCAGATTGATAATTCAGATGTTCTAAGCAATATCACCGTTACAGAGAGAGAAGTATTGAATTGTTTAGATAAACTCAAGGTAAATAAAACGCCTGGACCTGATAAAATCTCGCCTAGAGTTCTAAAGGAAGCTAAGGATGAGCTCTCCAAACCACTGACATTACTATTCAATAAATCCTTGCAGTCTGGAACTATGCCCGATCAGTGGAAGCTAGCCAACGTAACACCGATATTAAAAAAAGGCAGCAAATCCCTACCCAGTAACTATCGTCCAATTAGCTTAACCTCAGTTGTATGTAAAATGCTAGAAACGGTCATACGAGACAGACTCGTAAATCACTTAGAGGAAGATAACATACTTAAAGATACTCAACACGGCTTTCGTAAAAAGCGTTCCTGTTTAACAAACCTCTTAGACTTCTTCCACGATATCCTCAACCTCTACGATGAGAGTAAAGCTGTAGATATTATATACCTTGATTTTCAAAAGGCCTTTGACAAAGTTCCCCATAAACTTTTACTGCTAAAACTAAAAGCGCATGGAATACAAGACGGTGTGTTGAAATGGATAGAAAATTGGCTCAGCGATAGAAAGCAAAGAGTAGTCATAAACGGTAAGGCATCTAAATGGACCAATGTAAGTAGCGGGGTACCCCAGGGATCGGTACTAGGACCAATTATCTTTCTAATTTACATCAACGACATAGATGAGGGTCTCACCTGTACAATCTCAAAATTTGCTGACGATACAAAAATTGCAAATAGCGTACTCTCAAAAGAACAAGTTGACGTAATGCAACACAATCTAGATAAATTGTCATGTTGGGCCCAAATTTGGCAAATGAGTTTCAATGCGGATAAATGTAAAGTACTACATATCGGATACCTAAATGAGAAAGCAAACTATTCGATGAATGGCACTCAGCTTAAGAATGTAAACAGAGAAACCGATCTGGGAGTAACAATATCGAGTAACCAAAAACCGAGTCAACAATGTTCAGAAGTTGTTAAGAAGGCAAACAAAATAATTGGCTTTATAGGCAGGTCATTTGAGCATAAATCCAAAGAAGTTATCCTAACCCTTTACAATTCCTTAGTCCGCCCTCTTCTGGAATACTGCGTTCAATCCTGGTGCCCTTATTACCAAAAAGATATAAACAAGCTAAGTTCAACGTAGAGTTACCAAAATGATACCTAGCCTAAAGAACAAACCATACGAAGAGCGTCTTAGAGAATTAAATATATTTCCTTTAACCCAGCGCAGATTAAGAGGTGACTTAATTCAAGTGTTCAAAATCATCAAAGGCATCGACAATATGAACTGTAGTAAGTACTTCACTATCGACCAAGCTAATTACACGCGGGGAAACGGTTGCAAAATTATTGGTAAATCTTTTAACTCACACGAATCTAAGAATTTCTTCTTCAATCGAGTTGTCAACTTGTGGAATGGGCTTCCCCGAAACGTTATAGACTGCATCACCGTTGATTCATTTAAACTCCGCCTAGACAAATATCTCGCATCAAACCTGCGACTGACTGCGTTTGTAAATTAATAACTTTATTTTATCCCCCCCTCAGTTACTAACCCATCTGTCCCCTACTAACTTCCTAATCCTGCCATGGACATTAGTTCCAGGGCAGTAATTCGCTTTCCAATGTTCCCTTACCCACTCTAAACCACTGTTTGGACACTTGATCCTCAGTGTTTTGGAGGACATGCAACCTAGAAGGGTCAATAGATCTGTTGTTGCTTGATTTCCTTTGTACTCCTTTGTACTCCTTTGTACTCCTTTGTACTCTCTTGTCACAACCCCCAGGAGTGGAAGCCTTGGTGTTATATTCTTCCCTCTCACTCCTCTTTAACTCACACGAATCTAAGAATTTCTTCTTCAATCGAGTTGTCAACTTGTGGAATGGGCTTCCCCAAGACGTTATAGACTGCAGCACCGTTGATTCATTTAAACTCCACTTAGACAAATATCTCGCATCAAACCCGCGACTCACTGCGTTTGTAAATGAATAACTTTATTTTATCCCCCCCCTCAGTTACTAACCCATCTGTCCCCTACTATCTTCCTAATCCTGCCACGGACATTAGTTCCAGGGCAGTAGTTCCCTTACCCACTCTAAACCACTGGTTGGACACTTGATCCTCAGTGTTTTGGAGGACAAGCAGCCTAGAAGGGTCACTAGACCTGTTGTTGCTTGATTTCCTTTGTGCTTTGTACTCTCTTGTCACAACCCCCAGGACGCCTTGGTGTATTTATATCCTTCCCTCTCACTCCTCTCTTGCCACAACCCCCTGGACGCATTGGTGTATTTATATCCTTCCCTCTCACTCCTCTCTTGTCACAACCCCCAGGAGTGGTCGCCTTGGTGTGTTTATATCCTTCCCTCTCACTCCTCTCTTGTCACAACCCCCAGGAGAGGACACATTGGTGTATTTATATCCTTCCTTCTCACTCCTCTCTTGTCACAACCCCCAGGAGTGGACGCCTTAGTGTATTTATATCCTTCCCTCTCACTCCTCTCTTGTCACAACCCCCAGGAGTGGACGCCTTTGGTGTATTTATATCCTTCCCTCTCACTCCTCTCTTGTCACAACCCCCAGGAGTGGTCGCCTTGGTGTATATATATCCTTCCCTCTCACTCCTCTCTTGTCACAAACCCCAGGACGCCTTGGTGTATATATATATCCTTCTCTCTCACTCCTCTTTTGCCACAACACCCAGGACGCCTTGGTGTATATATATATATCCTTCCCTCTCACTCCTCTCTTGTCACAACCCCCAGGATGCCTTGGTGTATATATATATCCTTCCCTCTCACTCCTCTCTTGCCACAACCCCCAGGACGCCTTGGTGTATATATATATATATCCTTCCCTCTCACTCTTCTCTTGCCACAACCCCCAGGACGCCTTGGTGTATATATATCCTCCTCTCACTCCTCTCTTGTCACAACCCCCAGGACGCCTTGGTGTATATATATCCTTCCCTCTCACTCTTCTCTTGTCACAACCCCCAGGACGCCTTGGTGTATATATATATCCTTCCCTCTCACTCCTGTCTTGTCACAACGCCCAGGACGCCTTGGTGTATATATATCCTTCCCTTTCACTCCTCTCTTGTCACAACCCGCAGGACGCCTTGGTGTATATATATATACTTCCCTCTCACTCCTCTCTTGCCACAACCCCCAGGATGCCTTGGTGTATATATATATCCTTCCCTCTCACTTCTCTCTTGTCACAACCCCCAGGACGCCTTGGTGTATATATATATCCTTCCCTCTCACTCCTCTCTTGCCACAACCCCCAGGACGCCTTGGTGTATATATATATCCTTCCCTCTCACTCCTCTCTTGCCACAACGCCCAGGACGCCTTGGTGTATATATATACCCTTCCCTCTCACTCCTCTCTTGTCACAACCCCCAGGACGCCTTGGTGTATATATATATATCCTTCCCTCTCACTCCTCTCTTGCCACAACCCCCAGGACGCCTTGGTGTATATATATATCCTTCCCTCTCACTCCTCTCTTGCCACAACCCCCAGGACGCCTTGGTGTATATATATCCTTCCCTCTCACTCCTCTCTTGCCACAACCCCCAGGACGCCTTGGTGTATATATATATCCTTCCCTCTCACTCTTCTCTTGTCACAACCCCCAGGACGCCTTGGTGTATATATATATATATCCTTCCCTCTCACTCCTCTCGTGTCACAACCCCCTGGACGCCTTGGTGTATATATATATATATCCTTCCCTCTCACTCCTCTCTTGCCACAACCCCCAGGATGCCTTGGTGTATATATATATCCTTCCCTCTCACTCCTCTCTTGTCACAACCCCCAGGACGCCTTGGTGTATATATATGTATCCTTCCCTCTCACTCCTCTCTTGCCACAACCCCCAGGACGCCTTGGTGTATATATATATCCTTCCCTTTCACTCCTCTCTTGCCACAACCCCCAGGACGCCTTGGTGTATATATATATCCTTCCCTCTCACTCCTCTCTTGCCACAACCCCCAGGACGCCTTGGTGTATATATATATCCTTCCCTCTCACTCCTCTCTTGCCACAACCCCCAGGACGCCTTGGTGTATATATATATATCCTTCCCTCTCACTCCTCTCTTGTCACAACCCCCAGGACGCCTTGGTGTATATATATATATATATCCTTCCCTCTCACTCCTCTCTTGTCACAACCCCCAGGACGCCTTGGTGTATATATATATCCTTCCCTCTCACTCTTCTCTTGTCACAACCCCCAGGACGCCTTGGTGTATATATATCCTTCCCTCTCACTCCTCTCTTGTCACAACCCCCAGGACGCCTTGGTGTATATATATATCCTTCCCTCTCACTCCTCTCTTGCCACAACCCCCAGGACGCCTTGGTGTATATATATATCCTTCCCTCTCACTCTTCTCTTGCCACAACCCCCAGGACGCCTTGGTGTATATATATCCTTCCCTCTCACTCCTCTCTTGTCACAACCCCCAGGACGCCTTGGTGTATATATATCCTTCCCTCTCACTCCTCTCTTGTCACAACCCCCAGGACGCCTTGGTGTATATATATATATCCTTCCCTCTCACTCTTCTCTTGCCACAACCCCCAGGACGCCTTGGTGTATATATATATCCTTCCCTCTCACTCCTCTCTTGTCACAACGCCCAGGACGCCTTGGTGTATATATATCCTTCCCTCTCACTCCTCTCTTGCCACAACCCCCAGGACGCCTTGGTGTATATATATATCCTTCCCTCTCACTCCTCTCTTGTCACAACGCCCAGGACGCCTTGGTGTATATTATATCCTTCCCTCTCACTCCTCTCTTGCCACAACCCCCAGGACGCCTTGGTGTATATTATATCCTTCCCTCTCACTCCTCTCTTGCCACAACCCCCACGACGCCTTGGTGTATATTATATCCTTCCCTCTCACTCCTCTCTTGTCACAACCCCCAGGACGCCTCGCTGTATTTCCATATTGATTGGCTGACTCCACTCACAATAACACTACACTTTATTTTACTCTTTTGTTTTTCATTATCTCCTTAACTTACGTCATGATTTTATAATTCTTCTCAGGCCATTGTTTCACCCAGTCCATGGCTTCCTGTTTCTTCTTCTGTATCTTTTTTGTTTAACCTATAAGTTATTTTTCCTATATTTACTGTAGATGAAGTTTATTCCCTTTCTAACTTCTTCTTTCTTTTATTCTACTTAATTCTACTCATCTTTTCTTCTTATTCTTCTTTTTGTTGTCCATTTCCTCTTCACCGCCTCTTGCCCTTTTCCTACCTTTATTCCTTCCACGTGTGGTAAACCCTCCTTAATGTTGAGGCTGAAGGATCTTATCTATATTGATCATGCATTTTCAGGACACACACACACACACACATCGGCAAACCTCTCAAATCTGCAAAACCTATTTCGTCGCTTCGCCCAACAAACATACCACTATAGCCCCGTTTTATATGCATCGATAACACCGGGTTTGGGAGGGCGTCTTATTTTGCTTTACTCCTTTTTGCTAAATCGAGCTTCGGCCAAACCGAGCCTCAATGGAGGCTCTCACAGCCAACGTCGCTGCGGCGGCCACAATAAATACTGGAAAGTGTTTGGGGGTCGAGTCTTGTGGGGTGGCGGCGGGGGGCGGGGAGAGGACAGAAGAGTGGAAGGGAAAATAAGAGAGAAGTGGAGGGAGGGTTGGAACTAGGCAAAGAGGGAAGGAAGGAGATGATGAGTGAAGCAGAAAAGAAGAGTGACTATAGTCTATTCGCTGTGAGTAGGCGAGAAATCATGACCTCTATCCTCTGTAACTCAAAAATGGCTAGAGCAAATTGGCTGTAAATGTCCACTTCTATTACGTGACTGACTCTTCCCAAATGGTAGACATATTAGCTCGATTACTGTAGTCGTTGTTTAGTTACAGAGGTTCGAGGTCATGATTTCTCGCCTACTTACAGTGAATAGACTATAGGAGAGAAAGAGAGGCGGTGGATGAAGAAGAGAGAGTGTTGACAGGAAATAAATAGGGAACAAAAAGAGGGAATCAGAGAGAGAGAGAGAGAGAGAGGGAGAGAGAGAAACTGGATAGAGGTAGGTAGTGAGGTAGGATAGCATGGGTTATGAAGAGAATTATAGAACTGGCAGTAAAGACCGGATTGTAAAGTGACAACACTCCAGAATGAGAGCAAGTTGAAAAAGAAGTTATCGGGAATGGAAGAAGGTTAAAAAGGGGTTATAAAAGGCTGAGAGTGTGTGTGTGTGTGTGTTCAATTTACCTCTCGTATTTCTATCTTATAATGTTTCATATTTGTCTTCCCTTATCTTCAGACCAGGATATACATTTACTTTTTCTATCCCATATTTCTTTCATATGGTCTTTTCTAACTATTAATATACCCTTTTAATGATTAGGTTTTGATACTCTCAAATTGTGTTTTGTTTATTAGCTATTATTTTTGTTCTAAGCCTCATTTCTGGACATTTCAGGATATGATGACGCATTTATTTTATAATTTATGGCTAGTATTAAACGATTGTATTTAGATTAAGAAAGGTATATGGAAGTTAGAGGGATAATCGAGATAGTCTTTACCATTGTATTTCCACAGATTTTTCCTAAACTGTTTTTCTCTATGTGTATGGGGGAGACAAAAGATACAGCTGCCTGTAACAAGTGTCTCCCCCAGAGTTGAAAGAGTGATAGAGCCAAATTAAGGGCCGTTGTAGGTCATCTTATTTGTTTTATTTATTTATGTATTTGTATTTGTGTGTGTGTAATGGAAAGAAGTTACGTGGGCTGTTTGTTTAGTGTAGTGAAAAAAAATAGGAGGTGTTTTTGAGAGCTATTTGTATTACTCTCTGTGTAGGTGAGACACAAACATAAATAGTGAGGGATGCCAGACAAATAAAACAGAGGTTTCAGAAACTCCGTATTTATTATGCCTCCCCTGGGTATTGCCATGCTAGATTGGTGTCTACAATCTCAAGAGGTTGATTTTCTCTCCACGTGTATTTTCACCTCATCGTTTATATCCTTTGGCATATATCTTCTCTACTTTCTACTTTATTTTTTCCACTTCTCTCTTAGTCTCTCTCTTCTCATAATATATCCTTCTCCCCGCTCATAATTCTTTCTCCTTCCTCTACCCTTCGCTTCATACCTATCCTCTTCTCCCTTCTTCAGATCTTCTCTTCTCTCTTCGCTGACTGACCCCTTCTCCTCGGCTCGTTACGTCAACACTTCTATTTTCTCAACCTGCCTCTCCTCCTCCCCTGCCCTGGGAAAAAAAAATATTCACTGTGCAATACCATTTAGCACTATTGGAAGGGGGGAAGGGTTATGAGGGAGGGGAGGAGAATTGAACCTGAGGAAAACTATTTTGAAGGGAGCAATATTTGGAGGCAGGAGTTCAGGAGGGATGCTTTAGAGTTTAGAGGAATGAACATTATATCTGAGTAGAGAGGAATATTTTGGGTTGAGAAAGGTGGATATTCTACTACCACCTTTATCATTACCAACCTTACCCCAATGTTACCCCCCAGAGGGTAAGGAGGCCTTCTTGTTATGGTGGAGGAAAAAGAGAATATGCCCCAGGTATCCTACTGCGTGTTGTACAAGGTGATTAATAGAGGGGATGGCGGACCCAGAACCCATTACTATACAATATAGCCTTGCTGTTGATGCGGTCTTGGTATGGCACTGTCGAGGCTGGTGAGGAACAGATATATGTCACAGGGGACTAATAGAGGGGATGACGGTAGTCTTGCGGACCAACAGCCATAACTATACAATATAGCCTTGTTATTGGTGCTGTATTGGTATAGCACAGTCGAGGCTGGTGAGGAACAGCTAGATGTCATCGGGGACTCTACTAGATTCTTACCAGAATATTGTTTGATGCCACGCCAATGTCGGCCACAGTGTTTGCATGGTGGGGTAGTGTTGTGGCAGGGTTTTGTTGTTCTCAAGTCCAAGTTGCATTATCTACAGTAAAGTCTTGGTATTTAGTCCAGTAAATCTAGCAATCATTTAACTGGACCTAGAACAAATTGCAATAGAAGGTTTTTTGGCTTTAACTTGTTTATTAGGTCCCTCTGATGAACATATAAAAAGTCTCCAACTTTTGGACACTGGGAAAGTGGTTAATTTGCATAAATTCAAGATGGCCGCCGTCCAAAGCTTCAATTTACAGATAACTTTTTTCTAGTTGCTCCTAGACCCTATATGTGTATTACAAACAACGTTTTTTGGCTTTAACTTGTTTATTAGGTCCCTCTGATGAACATATAAAAAGTCTCCAACTTTTGGACACCTGGAAAGTGGTTAATTTACAGCCGAAAAACCTTACAGACAGGCTGAACTGTCTCTTTCACAAGGGGTGACACAGGCACTTTGTGCTTGTATGGGTTTTTTGATCTGTTGTCCCTCTTTTTTATAAAAAAAAAAAAAAAAAAAACCATGACGTAGTATGACGTCATTCAGAGCCAATTATGTAATTCATGATAGGAGTTCGTATTCACTTGGATCATCGGTGCTTGCATCAAAGTTGCTATTTTGACAGAGTCCTTTACATTGACCACATGCACTGGAACATTCAAGCTCATTCCGTTTGCAACTACAGCGTTGAGTGTCACAGTTGCCCTTACACTGACATCTGACCAATTTCAGTAGTGAATCAGGAGCCACTGGCGAATCCATCGTCTTCGGTTCAAGCTGTCCCTTCCGCAGACACCAGCCCCATTTCTCGGGGTCCACACAGTTCCCCATCCATTCCTGGACCTGACAATAAACTCGGAACGAGTGGTATTTGGCTGCATCGGTTGTTGGGGGAAGGCTGTGAACTTCAACGGTAGTTGAACTTTTTGCCACCTTGTTGCAAAACTTTGTCTTTCGCAGTCCGTCAAGGGTGTCATTTCCTTTTCCCCCGTACAAATAAACCAAGGCCTTTTCACCAGCTGATGATATCGCGTCTTTACTTCCACTTTGGCAACAGAATGCTTCTATACATTTCAAGAAACCGTTGTCTTCCCTCACTTTCCTCAAGGCAGCCCCTTTACCAATACCATACAGTCGTGAGGTTGTGTCACATCCACAGAGTGCATGGACAACTGGCAGGACACGACAGATGCTTTCACCGAGAGCTTCTGCTACTGAGTTAATATGCCAACATTTCCCACCTTCCTTGCTCGACTTGAAGTACAAATCATTCATCCCTCGTTCCGCATAATGACACAACAGCACCAACAAGTCTGTGTCCTCACCTATAACATATGTCACGGTTTCCCTTGCATGCTCAATTCCCTTCTTCGCAATCATGACATCTGCATCTGCTGGCGCATTGACACAGTCAATTCCATTTGCCTTGAATGTTTCACACAATAAGTCAATGAAGTTTTGCTTATTGTCCGAGTTTGACAAGAAGTTTTCCTTTTTTGACCGAAGGGGCATGGTTGGAGTGAACATCACCTTTTGACCAAAGACTCCTTTTGATCGTCGATTGTGTGTCATGTCCTTGGTAGTAGGTCCTGATTTATAACCGTCGAATACAACCACCGGGTTGAGAAAGTTTTTGGAAACATGCTTCATGTACATGCTTGCAATGTCCTCAAATGTGTCACCCTTCTTCCATGGAATCCTTTGCAATAAGGAACCACCATCCAGAACATGGGTCACAGTCCTTTCTTCCTCAAATGATTCCAATGACGACTTGGGAACAACAGCAGCTATCTCATCTCCTAGCTGTGGTTTATTGGCTTCCCTGAGCCTCCCCCACTTATCGAACAGAGCAGTAGGGTAGCTAGACAACTCATACGCAAAGACCTCTTCAACACCTAAGTCCCTGTTATTAGCAAAGATGAGGAGCCTCTGGAAAAGGAGCTGTGGGTCGATTGGTACTTTTTCAGCACTGATTGTAACCTTTGCACCCAACGACTCAACTTGATCTTTCTTCCTAAATGAAAAGTCAAAAGCATTGCTACCTTCCATCTTCTGCACAATGTTCATACCAACCTCATACAGTAAATGAGGATTGGCCGAGGCTGGTCCTGTCACACCGTTGGCAATATTCCTGAGTTCATTTGATTCTTGAAATGGATCATAATCCTTGAAGAATGCGAGAACCTTCTCTGTGTCCTTCCTATCTCGTTCACGCCTTGCTTCAGTCATTTCTTTGTGCTGCTCAGAGGTGTGGAAATGCTTCCCTGTCAGTTCTTGCATAACTTCACTCACCTCAGCGCAGGCTGGCATAGCAAGTAACCAGCGCAGGCGTTGCGTTTCCTCCATGCCCCTACCACGTGTCAATCCACCATTCGTTTTCAAAGAGCGCATCAAAACCTGCTCTATAACCAAGTCGCTTGGCAGTCCTGCCCACGGCCGATCACTTCGGCGGATCACAAATAGACCGGAGTTCAATTGACAGAATATGTCTGGGTTGAGCTGCTCAAGTTCAATCATGTCTTGAATGTACACATGGGCTGACTTGGCATAATTGTTATGACCACACGCTGCAAAGTACGGCAACATCTCCTGGAGTGTTCCGAGGTACAGTAGGAAATCGCCCATTCTCAGTGCCCTCAGGAAGCGACGCAGCAGGTCAATCATGTCCATGTATTGAATCCATAGCTTTCCCATCTTATGCTCTGCTAAGGAGCTCTTCTCAGCTTTAAGTTTTTCAGAAATTCTGTTGAAAACGTCTTTACTGCAGACTTCATCCGGTGAAACGTCTTCACGCAACAGCTTATCCAAAAGATCTGCAGCCTCCTGGAAGTCCTTGCATGCGTCACTTTCCTCATCTACCATTGAGAGGTTGACACCGTATGCCCTGCCTAACACAATCGAACTCAAGGCTGTGTCAACCAAGAAGTGGCCTCTGATTGCTCGTGCATAGGCTTTCCCACTCAGCATTTGGGTCACAGCATTTTCAGCGTATATAAGTTCCAAAACCTCCTTAAGCCCAGATGCTTCCATAACATGGCCCATGCATCCCAAAAAGCTCATCACAGAGTGAAAGCCACCAAGGTTCAAAACAATGGGTTTCAGTTCGCTTCCTTCCTTCTCATGAACAATGATCGTCTTCGCTTTCCAATAAAGCGGTTGGTCGAATGTCAGCATTGGCGTCGTTCCCTGGCGATGGCTTTCCGCAGCAACGAAGTGAAGTGTTGAGTAAATACAACTCATGTCCGTAGGGTCCATGTCAATCATGGGCAAGAAATGGACGGATGATTTCCCTGGGTGTGGTCCATGGCACACACTCTGCATTAAGCCGGACCAGCCTGGTCGTTTTGGTCGAAGCAACCATGACGTTTTCCACAGTATGTCCAGATTTTCAAGCTTGTCAGATGCTGAAATGGGGTCAAGCTTTCTAAATTCGAGAGGCCCACACTTCTTGCGAACACTGCGGTAGTATTTGATTTCAATTTGAGCTGCCGTGAAGTTGTTTTCAGGTGACTGCAATCTTGGTATTGATGTTGTGTCTCTTACTTCAGGGGTGACAGCAACAATTATACCCATACCATGGTATGTTCCTCGCCCATCAAGCGTACGCAAGTTGTGATCAACATTGTCTGCAACGAACTGTCCAAACCTGCCTGCAGTGGATATGTTGGTGCCCCTGAAATTGGCAGCACACTTCGAAAACCTCAAAACTTCTGCGTAAGGCAGACAGAAGCCGTGGCTGTGTAAACTGTCCACAAGAAAGCGGGAACCAAAGTGCTGGTGCATTTGAACCGCCAATCCATACTGAATGGGTGCTACAATGGCCCTTGGTCTGGTAAGTTGCACGATACTTTGTCCAATTGATGCAACTTCAAGATCACATGACTTGCCACTGAACGTCTCTTGCAGCAATATACGAAGGGACTGCGGAACGTACGCCACATTCTTTTCCAGCGACCGGAGTTCAGAAGGATCTGGATAGAAATCTCTACAAGTATCAATGTTCTTTATATCTGCTTTGATCAACCGTGCCGCAGCCCTGACTATCTTTCTTTGTTCTGCTTCCTCATCATCAGTCTGTGGTGAGTCTTTGAATTGTTGCAAAATCTTTGCAGCACTTTCTTTGACAGTTACAACATCGCTGCGTCCATGCACGTTACTAATAACCAGTTCATCCCCAAAATATGAAATAAGTTTCTGTTTCATGTATTTTACACTATACGCTTCAACATCAGGGCACAACTGGGACATTCTATCAACGAGATCAACCACTGTAGTCTGTTCATCATCATTGCCACTGACTAGGTCCTCGATTGCGAGTAGAAATGCTTCCTCTCGTGAGGCATCTACTTTGCGACCCTTGCGAGGAGGTTCACTGTCTGCGGAATCACGATATTTGGAGGGGATCTGCCTATGTGTCTGGAAATTTGAGCTGCACTGCTTGTGATATATTGCGTCAGCTGCTGGAAGATCGCGTGCAAAGTTAATTCGGCCTCTAACAGTGTCAGCCCACTCATCAGCCCTGGCATCACATGCAGAAAGTATTGTCCTTTGAAAGTTGAAGGTGCGTACTGGATACACTTCTTCTGAATCATGCTTTGTGTCCAAATAGATTTTTGTACCACAAAAAAAGCAGTTCTCTGTAAAACAAAAGTCTGGTGTCTGAGAACGAAGAGCAGGTTTTTCAGGACGTTTCTTCTGCTTCCCAGGAATTCTATTTGGCTTCGTATTGACATGCTTCTTTCGGCAATCAATGTGCACCGTTTGGCCCTCGGACACGGTAATTGATGGCGTTCCACGTTCAGTACTGGCCTTGTTGATAGTATCTGCTCCCTTCGCCCTCAGCTTGACTGTTTCTCCTTCGTCTAACGTGTTTGAGCAAATGCCGCAGGGATTATGCACCACCTCTTCTTCCATGGCTTCGGTAGATATCGCACCAATCTGTTGAAGCAAGAAACAAGATGATGGGATTAGTATAGGCCTAGGCAAAATGTAATAGACAATAATGTGCAGTAAAGGTAGGGCTTGACCTAGAACAAATTGCAATAGAAGGTTTTTTGGCTGTAAGGTTTTTTGGCTGTAAATTAACCACTTTCCAGGTGTCCAAAAGTTGGAGACTTTTTATATGTTCATCAGAGGGACCTAATAAACAAGTTAAAGCCAAAAAACGTTGTTTGTAATACATTTATAGGGTCTAGGAGCAACCAGAAAAAAGTTATCTGTAAATTGAAGCTTTGGACGGCGGCCATCTTAAATTTATGCAAATTAACCACTTTCCCGGTGTCCAAAAGTTGGAGACTTTTTATATGTTCATCAGAGGGACCTAATAAACAAGTTAAAGCCAAAAAACCTTCTATTGCAATTTGTTCTAAGTCCAGCCCTACTTTGACTGGTCTAATTGTATGGTTTTGTAGCACTGTTAAGGCTGGTGTGGTTTGCAGATACTCTGGGTGTTACAGTGGGAATTCGTTGAGCCTTGCTGAGGCACAGTTAGCACTATGCCAACATGAGCCACATCGGTGACATGATGGGGTGGTGTTGTGGCATGACTTTATTGTGTTACACTCCAACTGCGGAAAGATAACCCCGTTGGAGCCTTAACAATGTATGTAATGGAGAACGACGTTAAACCATTGTATGTACTGTATGTAAAGAACAGCTCTACCAGATTAATGCTCTGTTCTTTTGTTCCTATATTACTTACAGTGCTGTACCCCATATACCGTAGTGTTTGTGTTATGGTACATCTATTTATCTATTAATATATTTTTGAGTTTCCTCGCTAGACCTCCATCAAGCTTTAAAAAAAAAAAAAAAAAAAAAAAAAATCAAGATAAATGTACTTTTTCGGTAGAAAAATGTCCCAGCATGGCCGGTTCCTCCTAAAGTTACAGGCTGCCTATCGTTCGCCAGGAAAAAATCTACACCTAAATGGCATGAAAAGTCTTAATATTGACAAAGAAATCGGGTGAAAGATCTCAAAATCGCCAAACTATTGGAACCTAACATTTTAAAATCTAAAGAATAATGGGGCTATACATGAAGGAGAAGGGGGTCCAGAAAAAGCGACTACCGTACCTCCTCCTTAATCGTGTACCGTACACACACACACACACACACACACTCTCTCTCTCTCTCTCTCTCTATTATACCGTTAACTACTGGTGGTGGTGGCAGTGGGGGAGTTGAGATCTGGAGATATATGAGCCACTCACTGATTTATGAAAGAGAGCGAGAATGTGCAGCCTACACAGTATACATGTTTCCATTGTGTATGAGAAAGAGGATGGTGTGCATGTGTTTGTGTATATCTGTGTGTGTGTGTCTTGTGTATATAGCTGTGAGTGTGTATGTATGTGTAAGAGAGAATGAAAGAGGAGATGTACACATATACACTGTTATATATGATGGGTAAGAACAAGGTATAATCAACGATGCTTACATATGTGCAAATTGTTATTAAGATAGACCTAAATCATAGCAACAATTTTATATTCTATTTTTAGAATACAAATAATTTAATTCCGCTTTTTGCTGCCTTTGAATAGGAATGCTATGATTTTAATAACAACTGTTGATGACAGCACTCGATATGTTCTTGGAAATGATTAATGATTTGTGTTACATCATGGTACTATAATTTCAGACCTGCTATTGCTACATTTCTTTAGTCAATTAACTCAATAGTGAACCAACTACAGACAAGAGTTATTCAGGATATTTTGATTGAATATTGATGATGAATAACGTCCTGTTAATTTATCAGTACTGTATATTTTCCGAACACCCTTTATAAACAGTATTGTGTATGTGTAGGATACCAATGTGTCCTGCACCTAAAACAAATTAATTTTGTTTTGTATTACTTTGTGCCATGTGGCTTAGTACTATATAATTATTATAATGTGTTCAAGTAAGGGGAAATTACAAGTAATATGTTTCTATCCAAGTATAATAGCTACACTAAGTAATAAACAAATGTTAGGAATATAATGAATATATATATATATAGTATATATATATGTCATATAATATAATTGTCTAATATATAACATTAATATGTAACATATAGATATTTAAAGTAAACATGGTGTAGCATATGATATATATATGTTTGAAATATGCTACAGAGTTCACTTCCAAAGATAAGTTAACACAGCTTTGTGGGGTAACCAGTATTATGACATTTGATGTGTGTTTCTCCCGCAGAGAGGGAATCTGATTGTTTTAAAATAATATAAGTTGTCAGGAAGTGTCTGTTTACAGTCAGAAGAAGCAGATATTTGCTGTTTTGTCAAATATATTATACTCTCGTAACCCCCTCAAACCCTTTACATGAATGCGTGGCTATTTCGATTTATTTCATACAATATTGTAATGTAGTAATGTAGTGAATCAGATGACATATATCACAGGTTAACTATTAATCTAATGAATCAGGTGACATGATAACTAGTAATGTAATGAATCAGGTGATATAAGTCACAGGTTAACTAGTAATGTAATGAATCAGGTGACATGATAACTAGTAATGTAATGAATCAGGTGATATAAGTCACAGGTTAACTAGTAATGTAATGAATCAGGTGACATGATAACTAGTAATGTAATGAATCAGGTGACATGATAACTAGTAATGTAATGAATCAGGTGATATAAGTCACAGGTTAACTAGTAATGTAATGAATCAGGTGACAGGATAACTAGTAATGTAATGTATCAGGTGACATGATAACTAGTAATGTAATGAAGCAGGTGATATAAGTCACAGGTTAACTAGTAATGTAATGAATCAGGTGACAGGATAACTAGTAATGTAATGAATCAGGTGACAGCAGTCACAGGTTAACTAGTAATGTAATGAATCAGGTGACAGGATAACTAGTAATGTAATGAATCAGGTGACAGCAGTCACAGGTTAACTAGTAATGTAATGAATCAGGTGACAGGATAACTAGTAATGTAATGAATCAGGTGACGGAAGTCACAGGTTAACTAGTAATGTAATGAATCAGGTGACAGGATAACTAGTAAGTAATGAATCAGGTGATAGAAGTCACAGGTTAACTAGTAATGTAATGAAGCAGGTGACAGGGTAGCTAGTAAAGTAGTGAATCAGGTGATAGAAGTCACAGGTTAACTAGTAATGTAATGAATCAGGTGGTAGAAGTCACAGGTTAACTAGTAATGTAATGAATCAGGTGACAGAAAAACAGGTAATGTAATGAATCAGATGACAGGATAACTAGTAATGTAATGAATCAGGTGACAGGATAACTAGTTATGTAATGAATCAGGTGACAGAATAACTAGTTTGTAATGAATCAAGTGACAGGATAACTAGTAATGTAATGAATCAGGTGACAGGATAACTAGTAATGTAATGAATCAGGTGACAGGATAACTAGTAATGTAATGAATCAGGTGACAGGATAACTAGTTATGTAATGAATCAGGTGACAGGATAACTAGTTATGTAATGAATCAGGTGACAGGATAACTAGTTATGTAATGAATCAGGTGACAGGATATCTAGTTATGTAATGAATCAGGTGACAGGATATCTAGTTATGTAATGAGTCAGGTGACAGGATATCTATACCTTGTTCGAAATAGGTAGGCCAGAAATTGTTAACCATACCTCTGTAACTCAAAAAGGGCTAGAGTAAATGGGCTGTAAATGTCCACATCTATTTTCTTGCTGACCCTTCCCAAATGACGGAAATATTTGCCTGAATAGTTTATTCGCTTGTAATTTATAGAGGTAAATTATCATGAATCTTGTCCTACTTATTTGGAACAGGGTATAGTATTGAATTGAATCAGGTGGCAGGTTAGTATGGTGTTTATGTAGTTAGCGTCGCTTGGCTTGGTAACTAGAAGGTCTTTATCACACCTAGCCTCCTTTAGTCTAATTACAGGTATACCTTGAGGTATAGTATACAACATGCTGGAAGGGTCTGGTTTGTTGCCGTGTGCATACGGTAAAACTGTGTATGTGTGTGTGTGTGTGTGTGTGTGTGTGTGTGTGTGTGTGTGTGTGTTGTGTGTGTGTGTGTGTGTGTGTGTGTGTGTGTGTGTGTGTGTGTGTGTGTGTGTGTGTGTGTGTGTGTGTGTGTGTGTGATAATTGTTTTAAATATAACCAGTATTTATGTATGTACTCCCATCTGTACTGTACATACTGTATATGGTAAAGCATATGTACCGGTATACTGTACATAATATATATGGTAAAGCATATGTACCGGTATACTGTACATATTGTATACGGTAAAGCATATGTACTGTACATACTGTATATGGTAAAGCATATGTACCGGTATACTGTATATGGTAAAGCATATGTACCGGTATACTGTACATACTGTATATGGTAAAGCATATGTACCGGTATACTGTACATACTGTATATGGTAAAGCATATGTACCGGTATACTGTACATACTGTATATGGTAAAGCATATGTACCGGTATACTGTACATACTGTATATGGTAAAGCATATGTACCGGTATACTGTACATACTGTATATGGTAAAGCATATGTACCGGTATACTGTACATACTGTATATGGTAAAGCATATGTACCGGTATACTGTACATACTGTATATGGTAAAGCATATGTACCGGTATACTGTACATACTGTATATGGTAAAGCATATGTACCGGTATACTGTACACAATATATATGGTAAAGCATATGTACCGGTATACTGTACATACTGTATATGGTAAAGCATATGTACCGGTATACTGTACATACTGTATATGGTAAAGCATATGTACCGGTATACTGTACATACTGTATATGGTAAAGCATATGTACCGGTATACTGTACATACTGTATATGGTAAAGCATATGTACCGGTATACTGTACATACTGTATATGGTAAAGCATATGTACCGGTATACTGTACATACTGTATATGGTAAAGCATATGTACCGGTATACTGTACATACTGTATATGGTAAAGCATATGTACCGGTATACTGTACATACTGTATATGGTAAAGCATATGTACCGGTATACTGTACATACTGTATATGGTAAAGCATATGTACCGGTATACTGTACATACTGTATATGGTAAAGCATATGTACCGGTATACTGTACATACTGTATATGGTAAAGCATATGTACCGGTATACTGTACATACTGTATATGGTAAAGCATATGTACCGGTATACTGTACATATATATGGTAAAGCATATGTACCGGTATACTGTACATACTGTATATGGTAAAGCATATGTACCGGTATACTGTACATACTGTATATGGTAAAGCATATGTACCGGTATACTGTACATACTGTATATGGAAAAGCATATGTACCGGTATACTGTACACAATATATATGGTAAAGCATATGTACCGGTATACTGTACATACTGTATATGGTAAAGCATATGTACCGGTATACTGTACATACTGTATATGGTAAAGCATATGTACCGGTATACTGTACAAACTGTATATGGTAAAGCATATGTACCGGTATACTGTACATACTGTATATGGTAAAGCATATGTACCGGTATACTGTACATACTGTATATGGTAAAGCATATGTACCGGTATACTGTACACAATATATATGGTAAAGCATATGTACCGGTATACTGTACATACTGTATATGGTAAAGCATATGTACCGGTATACTGTACATACTGTATATGGTAAAGCATATGTACGGTATACTGTACACATATATATGGTAAAGCATAGGTTAAGCATATGTACCGGTATACTGTACATACTGTATATGGTAAAGCATATGTACCGGTATACTGTACATACTGTATATGGTAAAGCATATGTACCGGTATACTGTACATACTGTATATGGTAAAGCATATGTACCGGTATTTGTGTGGGGAGATTGTAGGCACCAATCGATCAGGGCTAGACCCAGGTGAGGTTATAGGCATGTGATAAAGAGTCGCTGGAACTCCTGTTTCATTTGCTTGGCCTCTCTTACTGATTTTCTTTGTGCCTCATTTACACTGAGAGCAATCCAGCTAGCTCTCACAAACACCTCCTCCTCCTATCCACTTCACTACACTAAACATGCACACCACACTTCATTCCTCCACACCAAAATTAAAAAAACACAAAATGATGAATTTTAGCCCAGCCTCGGAGTCCCCAGGGGGGGGGACCATAAATGCCCCCTCACCCGACCGACCATCCCCTGACGACCCCACACAATTACCTGGACCTCGGCCTGTTACTCTTTCTATTAATTTCTGCAACATTCGCGGACTTTCCTCTAACTTTCACTCTGTTGAACACCATCTCTCCTTCTACAAACCTGATCTTCTCTTCCTCACCGAAACCCAGGTGTCTGTAGCAACATCCAGCAACCCCTTCTCTGTATCCTCCTACTTTCTCTATCCTAGTTTCAAAGCCAAAGGCGGATGTTGTGCATATGTGCACAACAAACTCACTTGCTCTCGTGTTCCCGATTTCGACTCCTCTGAATTCTCAACTTTATGGCTCAAACTTTCCTGTCATTCTCTTACTAAATATTTCTGTGCTGTCTATCTTTCCCCTAACTCTACCAACTTTCCTAAATTCTTTGACTATCTAAACTCTACAGTGGAACACATTCTATCCATTTCTCCTTTCTCAGAAATCTCCATCTTAGGAGATTTCAACGTTCACCACCGCCAATGGCTCTCCTCTCACACTACTGATCCACCTGGTGAACAAGCCTACGTCTTTTCTATCCTAAATGACCTAGAGCAGTTAGTTCAGCAACCCACCCGTATCCCGGATCGCATCGGAGATCGGCCCAACATTCTTGACCTGTTTCTAACTTCTAACCCTTCTTCTTATACTGTCGATCTTTTCTCTCCTTTGGGCTCCTCCGACCATAAACTTATCTCTGTCACCTGTCCTATCTCTCCAGTACAGCCACCCGATCCTCCTAGCCGGCGGCGCTTGTGGCACTTTGGCGCTGCCGACTGGGAGGCTCTTCGGCAGTACTTCTTTGATTTCCCATGGAATGATTTCTGCTTCCATGGCCGGGGACCCTCGGAGAGTGCTGAACGCATTACCGAGGTAATCCTATCGGGCATGGAAGCATACATTCCATTCTCTTTCTCTCAGACTAATGATAAAAAATCTTGGTTTACTCACGCCTGTTCTACTGCTGTCCGCAATAAGGAGGAAGCATTCAAACGGTACCGACGCCTTAAAACTCAAGACTCTCATTCTTCATATGTTTTCTGCCCGGAATCAAGCCAAATCTGTTCTTCGACTTGCCAAACACTCTTTCATCAATAATAAATGCACTGAACTATCCAACTCTAGCTCTTCCCAAGCTTTCTGGCATCTAGCCAAAAACCTCTCCAACAATTTCTCTTCCTCGTCTTTCCCTCCCCTTTCCCACTCTGATGGCACAACCATCACTTCTTCCTCTGACAAAGCTAAACTCTTCGCTCAAACTTTTGCTAGAAACTCCACCTTGGATGATTCCGGTGCTATTCCTCCCTCTCCGCCCTCCTCTCTCTTACTTATGCCTAATATCCTAATCTCTTCTAAAGATGTACTTTCTACCCTCTCTGGGCTTAACACTACTAAGGCGTACGGTCCGGACGGTGTTCCTCCTGTTGTTCTCAAAAACTGTGCTTCCGTGCTGACTCCCTGCCTAGGCAAACTCTTTCGTCTCTGTCTATCCTCTAACGTCTTCCCTTCATGCTGGAAGTTTGCTCACATTCAACCTGTCCCAAAGAAGGGTGACCGCTCTCAACCCTCCAACTATCGTCCAATTGCTCTTATCTCTTGTCTTTCTAAAGTTTTTGAAACTATTCTTGCTTCCAAATTTCTTAAGCATTTCTCTTCTCATAATCTGCTCTCAGATCGCCAGTATGGCTTCCTTAAGGGTCGCTCTACTGGTGATCTTCTTTCATATCTTACTAACTCTTGGTCATCCTCCTTTCGGGACTTCGGTGAGACTTTTTCTATTGCACTAGACATATCGAAAGCCTTCGATAGAGTCTGGCATAAATCTTTAATTTCTAAACTACCCTCCTTCGGTTTCTATCCCTCCATCTGTGCCTTTGTCTCTAATTTCCTTTCTGGCCGTTCCATAGCTGCGGTTGTGGACGGCCATTGTTCACTTCCTCACCCTATAAACTCCGGTGTTCCTCAGGGCTCTGTCCTATCTCCTATTCTCTTTCTAATTTTTATAAATGATCTCCTTAACTGTACCTTAATTCCCATCCATTCATACGCAGACGACTCAACTTTACACTACTCCCATTAGTTTTTCAGAACGCCCCAGCCAGCAATCCCTCAACGACAAACGTAATGAAGCCATAGAACTCTTAAATTCTGATCTAAATACTATTTCCAATTGGGGCAGAGAAAACCTTGTTAACTTTAATGCTTCCAAAACCCAATTTCTCCATCTATCTACCCGTCAGGATCTCCCAGCGGACTATCCCTTATTCTTCAACAATACAAAAATCAACCCTTCATCTTCTCTCAATATTCTTGGTGTCTCTTTTTCTTCTGCTCTCATTTGGAAGGACCATATTACCAGTCTTGCTAAGGCAGCCTCCCAGAAGCTGGGTGTGCTCAACCGCCTTAGGGGGTTCTTTTCCCCTGCACAGCTTCTTGCTCTGTACAGGGGCATAGTGCGCCCTTGTATTGAGTATTGTTCACATGTGTGGGGAGGTTCCTCTCACACCGCTCTCCTAGACAAGTTGAAAGGAAGGCCTTTCGTATCATTAACTCCCGTCCACTCACCAACTCTCTGCAATCTCTCTCTCTCCGCCGCAGTGTTGCATCTCTCTCGCTATTCTATCGCTACTATAATAATCAGTGTTCCTCAGAGCTATCCCAGTGCATACCACCTCCTTTACGTAGGGCACGTGGTACCCGTCTTGCAACTCAATCCCACCCCTACTCTGTGCAACTCTCCAACCCAAGAGTGAAACGTTACTCTCAAACTTTCTTCTACTCAACATCTGAGCTCTGGAACTCTCTCCCAGAATCAGTCTTTCCCTCTTCCTATGACTTAAATTGCTTCAAACTCCGTGTGTCCAGGCATTTTGGCTCGAACGTCCCTTGATTTTGGCCCTCTCACTCTTTCAACTATAGGGGAGGCACTCGCTATAGGCAGTTATGCCTTTTGCCTCCCTCAATCACATAGAAAAAAAAAAAAAAAAAAAAAACTGTACATACTGTATATGGTAAAGCATATGTACCGGTATACTGTACACAATATATATGGTAAAGCATATGTACCGGTATACTGTACATACTGTATATGGTAAAGCATATGTACCGGTATACTGTACACAATATATATGGTAAAGCATATGTACCGGTATACTGTACATACTGTATATGGTAAAGCATATGTACCGGTATACTGTACATACTGTATATGGTAAAGCATATGTACCGGTATACTGTACATACTGTATATGGTAAAGCATATGTACCAGTATACTGTACATACTGTATATGGTAAAGCATATGTACCGGTATACTGTACACAATATATATGGTAAAGCATATGTACCGGTATACTGTACATACTGTATATGGTAAAGCATATGTACCGGTATACTGTACATACTGTATATGGTAAAGCATATGTACCGGTATACTGTACACCATATATATGGTAAAGCAAATGTACCGGTATACTGTACATACTGTATATGGTAAAGCATATGTACCGGTATACTGTGCATACTGTATATGGTAAAGCATATGTACCGGTATACTGTACATACTGTATATGGTAAAGCATGTGTACCGGTATACTGTACACAATATATATGGTAAAGCATATGTACCGGTATACTGTACATATTGTATATGGTAAAGCATATGTACCGGTATACTGTACATACTGTACATACTGTATATGGTAAAGCATATGTACCGGTATACTGTACATACTGTATATGGTAAAGCATATGTACCGGTATACTGTACATACTGTATATGGTAAAGCATATGTACCGGTATACTGTACATACTGTATATGGTAAAGCATATGTACCGGTATACTGTACACAATATATATGGTAAAGCATATGTACCGGTATACTGTACATACTGTATATGGTAAAGCATATGTACCGGTATACTGTACATACTGTATATGGTAAAGCATATGTACCGGTATACTGTACATATATATGGTAAAGCATATGTACCGGTATACTGTACATACTGTATATGGTAAAGCATATGTACCGGTATACTGTACATACTGTATATGGTAAAGCATATGTACCGGTATACTGTACATACTGTATATGGTAAAGCATATGTACCGGTATACTGTACATACTGTATATGGTAAAGCATATGTACCGGTATACTGTACACATATATATGGTAAAGCATATGTACCGGTATACTGTACATACTGTATATGGTAAAGCATATGTACCGGTATACTGTACACAATATGTATGGTAAAGCATATGTACCGGTATACTGTACATACTGTATATGGTAAAGCATATGTACCGGTATACTGTACATACTGTATATGGTAAAGCATATGTACCGGTATACTGTACATACTGTATATGGTAAAGCATATGTACCGGTATACTGTACATACTGTATATGGTAAAGCATATGTACCGGTATACTGTACATACTGTATATGGTAAAGCATATGTACCGGTATACTGTACATACTGTATATGGTAAAGCATATGTACCGGTATACTGTACACAATATATATGGTAAAGCATATGTACCGGTATACTGTACATACTGTATATGGTAAAGCATATGTACCGGTATACTGTACATACTGTATATGGTAAAGCATATGTACCGGTATACTGTACACAATATATATCGTAAAGCACATGTACCGGTATACTGTACATACTGTATATGGTAAAGCATATGTACCGGTATACTGTACATACTGTATATGGTAAAGCATATGTACCGGTATACTGTACATACTGTATATGGTAAAGCTTATGTACTGGTATACTGTACATACTGTATATGGTAAAGCATATGTACCGGTATACTGTACATACTGTATATGGTAAAGCATATGTACCGGTATACTGTACATACTATATATGGTAAAGCATATGTACCGGTATACTGTACATACTGTATATGGTAAAGCATATGTACCGGTATACTGTACATACTGTATATGGTAAAGCATATGTACCGGTATACTGTACACAATATATATGGTAAAGCATATGTACCGGTATACTGTACATACTGTATATGGTAAAGCATATGTACCGGTATACTGTACACAATATATATGGTAAAGCATATGTACCGGTATACTGTACACAATATATATGGTAAAGCATATGTACCGGTATACTGTACATACTGTATATGGTAAAGCATATGTACCGGTATACTGTACACAATATATATGGTAAAGCATATGTACCGGTATACTGTACACAATATATGTGGTAAAGCTTATGTACCGGTATACTGTACATACTGTATATGGTAAAGCATATGTACCGGTATACTGTACACAATATATATGGTAAAGCATATGTACCGGTATACTGTACACAATATATATGGTAAAGCATATGTACCGGTATACTGTACACAATATATATGGTAAAGCATATGTACCGGTATACTGTACATACTGGTAAAGCATATGTACGGTATACTGTACACAATATATGGTAAAGCATATGTACCGGTTATACTGTACATACTGTATATGGTAAAGCATATGTACCGGTATACTGTACACAATATATATGGTAAAGCATATGTACCGGTATACTGTACATACTGTATATGGTAAAGCATATGTACCGGTATACTGTACATACTGTATATGGTAAAGCATATGTACCGGTATACTGTACATACTGTATATGGTAAAGCATATGTACCGGTATACTGTACACAATATATATGGTAAAGCATATGTACCGGTATACTGTACATACTGTATATGGTAAAGCATATGTACCGGTATACTGTACATACTGTACATACTGTATATGGTAAAGCATATGTACCGGTATACTGTACATACTGTATATGGTAAAGCATATGTACCGGTATACTGTACATACTGGTAAAGCATATGTACCGGTATACTGTATATGGTAAAGCATATGTACCGTATACTGTATACTGTACATACTGTACAAATATGGTAAAGCATATGTACCGGTATACTGTACATACTGTATATGGTAAAGCATATGTACCGGTATACTGTACACAATATATATGGTAAAGCATATGTACCTGTATACTGTACATACTGTATATGGTAAAGCATATGTACCGGTATACTGTACATACTGTATATGGTAAAGCATATGTACCGGTATACTGTACATCCTGTATATGGTAAAGCATATGTACCGGTATACTGTACACAATATATATGCCTTCCTACGAATATCCTCTCTTTCGTCTACTGTTTGCTTGTTGTGTGTGGTGAATGTGTTTGTATGTTTGCCAGCAGTTGTTGTGTGTGGTGAATGTGTTTGTATATTTGCCAGCGGTTGTTGTGTGTGGTGAATGTGTTTGTATGTTTGCCAGCGGTTGTTGTGTGTGGTGAATGTGTTTGTATGTTTGCCAGCGGTTGTTGTGCGTGGTGAATGTGTTTGTATGTTTGCCAGCGGTTGTTGTGTGTGGTGAATGTGTTTGTATGTTTGCCAGCGGTTGTTGTGTGTGTGGTGAATGTGTTTGTATGTTTGCCAGCGGTTGTTGTGCGTGGTGAATGTGTTTGTATGTTTGCCAGCGGTTGTTGTGTGTGGTGAATGTGTTTGTATGTTTGCCAGCGGTTGTTGTGTGTGGTGAATGTGTTTGTATGTTTGCCAGCGGTTGTTGTGTGTGGTGAATGTGTTTGTATGTTTGCCAGCGGTTGTTGTGTGTGGTGAATGTGTTTGTATGTTTGCCAGCGGTTGTTGTGTGTGGTGAATGTGTTTGTATGTTTGCCAGCGGTTGTTGTAATACTACTAATAATAAACGGTTTATTTAAAAAAAGTGTGTGGCTCTGTATGTGTGTGTGTGTGTTGTCTTTGACCCAGTACAGTGCTACAGTGAACCTCACACAAATTATCTTAGGCACCTTTAGCCTCTGCAATATATGTCATTGCAAGGATAGAAGCAAACATATGTTTATTAATTGATAATTATGTATGTATATATTATTATATTGGCATGTATTCCGGTATAGAAATACATTGTTACTCACAATGACAATCAGGTAGAACACAGACAAACAGACACTTATCCGCTACCATAGATATATTGATGAATTACCGTACTTTAGATGCGGGGAAATAGGCTATCATTTATTAGGAAGAAGGATTTACTATCTGTTAATTTGGTCTGATTAAATTACTCTTATGTAATTGAATTCAGGGTGATTTTATCCTAACATTCGCCTTACATTATTATCATATGTTATAAATATTAGTACCGGGTATCGGTACAATTACGTTTTCATCTTTTTCTTTCTGCAATATTATTATATTTGTCTAATTGCAGTGTTTTCTTTAAATTTCAAACTTCTTTTCCAGGCACAAAACTAATTAAAATAGTAGACAGGTGTTAAAGTGGAATTTAACTTTGAAATCCTGTTCTTTTCAGATTGTGCTGGTTTGGAAAACAAAGAGATAGAAGGCATAAAGTTCCTATGTCAACATCAACAACAACGGCAACAAGAGCCATCCCTTCAACCTCAACAACCATCTATGTTCCTCAACAACAACAACAACAACAACAACAACAACAACCAACAACCAGGACAGTCCAGGCCCCACACTCCACCACCCCAGCCACAAACACTGTACCATAAACTACCACAACAACAACAAATCTACACAGATCTGACACCACAACGTCCTGAGGATCATTCAAGAGTGGGTGTTCCAGCAAGGCATCAAGCATTCCTACCATCACCACCATCATCTTCATCACTAGGCCTATCTTATTTGCTTCTCCCACCATCTTCTCCTTCTCCATTACAAGTGAATATGAAACATGAACTATTGCAACAACAATTACACCAAGGAAATATACAATCACAACAACAGGGACCCCTAAAGCAGGCCAATAATAAATTACTGGAAATACAATCGCCTGTACAACACCCTAAGAACTCACTACCAGTACAAACCACATTATCACTACATGCAGCACGGCAAGACTCGATTATACAGGAAGAAGAAAAAGAAGAAGAACTAAAGCTACTACTCTCCCAGCTACGACCAAGAGAGCAACAATCACATCCACAACCTCTGACACAAATCCTGCCTCAAACCCAGCAACTACAACAACTTCTACAACAAATGACGCTGAAACCACAACCACTAAAACAACAAAGGCCTCACCTACCACCACATCAACTACCACTACGAAGGTCGATTCAACCCCAACAACTACCACAGCAAACGCAGCGCCAATCACCACAACAACCACTACCACCACAGCGACCACTACCACCGCAGACACCACAGAACCCAAGGCAACAACATAACAGGTAAGTCCTCACCCAGTATAAACATAGCTCCTGTATTCCAGTAGTGAACCTGCATTATCTAAGGCCAAAACTCTAAGCTGATTATATCCCGGCACAGAGACACCAGGGAGAGGTTTAGTTGAAAAGGGAGAGATGTATTTGAAGGGATAAACGATGGTGTGTTTGTGGGAAGGGGGTGGGGGTTAGTTGTGTGCAAGTACAGAGAACGTATACACCGAATAATCTGCAGTGAAATATAACTGACTATAGTAATAATAATCATCATATAAGAACACCTGAAAATGTATGAATACACTGAGTAGAATTAGAAACAAAAACAACTGGAATTATTTTAGGTCAGCCCAAAACATTGACGGCAAAACGACCTGCTGAATAGACGGCGGAAAGATGAATATATGTTTTCATTCCTCGAAATCCAATTGTCTGAGCATTTCAGTTGCGTGCCCCTGTTTTGTGTTTGTGGCTCAGCTCAGAACCAGGCTGTGGACATGTGATTTAGGACGGTGGACGGTGGAATATGTGGGTTTGGCCGCTGTTACGAGATATGAATGTTGTTGGGAGTTTGAATCAATATGAATAAAATACATCTATTTCTTGGAGTTAAACATGATGGAGGAGGGAATGCCACTTATGATATGGGATGACCTTGATCATATATATGTGTGATTTTGGCGATTATGAAAAACACTGTACAGTATATACCAAATCATATTGGTTAAATGTTTAAACCAAAATAAAGTAATAGGCAACATATGCTCATGATAGTTAGGGAAAATGTATCTTTTGATCTAGGATAATCGTGTTGATTTATAGGCTGTTTGTATATAATTATAAGTAACATTTCATAATTACGAGGACACGGTTCTATTATCACTTTATTCCACATCCCAATTCCCAATTTCCCCTAGCTCTGACCTTCCAATCCTCCAATCCCTTAACCTCCCACATTGGCATATTAGTCCCCATCCCACCCGTTTTATCACCCCCCCCCCCCCCACCTCATTTTCCCCTAGACGCAGATGCTGTCCACTAATATTACCTCCCATCTTCAATCCCATAAATTTACATAACTTTCCCACTCTCATTATCCCCCATCGTTTCCTTCCCTTTCTATCTGTTTACTACCCTCATCCACACAATTCTCCAAATGTATACTTTAATTTGTTTTTACTATATGGATGAGGTAGACAAAAGGCAGAACTGCCTGTAACGAGTGCCTCCCCCAGTTGAAAGAGCAACAGGGCTAAAATCAAGGAACGGTCGAGCCAAAATGCCTGGACACTCGGAGTTTGCAGCAATTTAAGTCATAGGATGAGGGAAGATGGATTCAGGGAGAGAGTTCCAGAGCTCAGCTGTTGAATAGAAGAAGGTTTGAGAATATCGTTTCACTCTTGGATTGGAGAGTTGCACAGACTAGGGATGGGACTGCGTTGCAAGACGGGTGCTACATACTCTACATACTGTAGAGGAGGTGGTATACACTAAGAGAGCTCTGAGGAACATTGATTACTGTAATAGCGGTAGAATAGCGAGAGAGATGCAACACTGCGGCGAAGAGAGAGAGATTGCAAAGAGTCAGTGAGTGGACGTGAGTTAATGAGACGAAAGGCTTTCTTTTCCACTTTGCCGAGAAGTGCTGTGTGAGCACACATTTTATAGGGGAGGTGTGGCAGAGTGGTCTTGCCACTGGACTGGTAATCCAATGGACCCGGGTTCGAATCCCAATATGTCAATGGGAAGATATTATTGGAATTTGTGTTGTACCTAGTTTCAGTGCATTACCACAGCACACCGAAATGCCAAAACAAAATACCCTCAATGTTTCCTGATTAAATAGCACTGTATGAATATTCACATATTCAAAATATGCTACGGGGTGGGGGGGTGGGGGGGGGGCAATGCCTAGTGAGTTAATTGCTCAATAGGTGGCGTTCTGAGAGTGAGGGTCCGAGCCTGAGGAGTGAGACTGTGAAGCGCCGAGGTGAAGCAGCTTCAGAGATGGAGTTGGGATCGAGCCGTGAGTGGGTGCTTCGCATGTCTCACTCCCTAGACTGGAACAAGACCTCACGGGCCTCACCGTGTTCAGCGGTAGAGTGTAAAGGCTATCAGCCTATGCCTGAGAGGGAGTAGTTGGAATATAGAGAAAAACAAAAAAAAACACATGCAAACAATACTCAATACATTGACGCACTGTGCCCCTGTACAGAGCAAGAAGCTGTGCAGGGGTAAAGAACCCCTGGAGGCAGTTGAGCACACCCAGCTTCTGGGAAGCTGTTTTTGCAAGGGTGGTGATATGGTCTTTCCAAGTGAGATCAGGGGAGAAAGAGATTCCTAGAATACTGAGAGAAGATGAAGGATTGATTTGTGTATTGTTGAAATATAAGGGATAGTTCTGTAAGAGTACTGTACGGGTAGATAAATGGAGAAATTGAGTTTTAGAAGCATTGAAAGTACCAAGATTTTTTCTGCCCCAAATGGAAATGGTTGATAGGTCAGAATAAGTGTCTTATGGCATCTTCGCATGATTTTTTGATTGCTTGCTTGTTAGGGGGTTCTGGAAAACTATTTGAATAGTGTAAGGTAGAGTCATCAGCATATGAATGGATAGGACTGGAGGTACAGTTGAGAAGATCTTAATGAATATTAGAAAGAGAATCGAGATAGAAAAAAACCCTGAAGAACACTGGAGTTGATAGTTTGAGGAGGTGAATGATGGCCGTCCACAACTGCAGCTATGTAATGTCCAGAAAGGAAATTAGAGATAATGGCACAGCTAGAGGGATAGAAACCGAAGGAGGGTAGTTTAGAAATTAGAGATTTGTGCTAGACTCTATCAAAGGCCTTCGATATGTCTAACTCAATAGAAAGGGTCTCACCGAAGTCCCGGAAGGAGGATGACCAAGAATTAGAAAGATATGAAAGGAGACCCCAGTAGAGCGACCCTTAAGTTAAGTGGAGTTTCTAGCGAAAGATTGGGCGAAGAGTTCAGCTTTGTCAGAGGAAGAAGTGACGGTGGTGCCGTCAGAGTAGAAAAGGGGAGGGAAAGACGTGGAAGAAAAATTGTTGGAGAGATTTTTGGCTAGATGCCAGAAAGCTTGGGAAAAGCTAGAGTTGGATAGTTCAGTGCATTTATTATTGATTATTATGTTCCTTCCAACAACCAACCATTCTCCTAAAATCGATTAATGAAATTTACAAACACATGTGGCAGTCCGTGGATTCGAACCCAGGATGCTCACACCGAAAATCAACACCTTACACATCGCACCACGAAGACAGTTAAAGGTTGGTGGACACTGAAAGAGTATTTGGCGAGTCGAAGAACAGATTTGGCTTGATTCCGGGCAGAAACATAGAAAGTACGAGATTCTTGAGTCTGAAGGTGATGGTACCATTTGAATGCTTTTTCCTTGTTGCGGACAGCAGTAGAACAAGCGTGAGTAAACCAAGATTTTTTAGCATTAGACTGAGAGAAAGAAAATGGAATGTATGCTTCCATGCCCGAGAGGATTACCTTGGTATTACATTCAGCATTTTCTGAGGGTTCCCAGCCACGGAAGCAAAAGTCATTCCATTGGAAATCAAAGAAGTACTGCCGGAGAGTCTCCCAGTCGGCAGCACCAAAAAGCCACAACCGCCGCCGGCTGGGAGGATCGGGTGGCCGTACCGGAGAGATAGGATATGTGACAGAGATAAGTTTACGGTCAGAGGAGGCCAAAGGAGACAAAATATTTATAGTATAAGCAGAAGGGTTAGAAGTTAGAAAAAAGTCAAGAATGTTGGGCTGATCTCCGAAGCGATCCGGGATACGGGTGGGTTGCTGGACTAACTGCTCTAGGTCATTTAGCATAGAAAAGATGTAGGCTTATTCACCAGGTTGGTCAGTGGAAAGAGAGGAAAGCCATTGGTCGTGGTGAACGTTGAAATCTCCTAGGATGGAGATTTCTGGGAAATGAGAGATGGATAGAATGTGTTCCACTTTAGAAGTTAGATAGTCAGAGTATTTTGGATGCTCAGTAGAATTAGGAGAGATAAATAGCGCAGAAATATTTAGTTTGTATAGATAATATATATACTGTATATACAGTATATATATATATATATATATATATATATATATATATATATATATATATATATATATATATATACATATATATATATATATATATATATATATATATATATATATATATATATATATATATATATATATATATATATATATATATATATATAATGTACACACACTCACACACACATTGCACATAGAGAGAGAGAGAGAGAGAGAGAGAGTGAGGCAGACACAGACAGGATAGATAGGGGGTGAAGTTTCTCATAAATAAGTTTCCAGTTCCATGCAAGCAGCACTACTAGGCAAGAAAAGGCAACCTAGAGACTAGATTTGGCGCTCTGGTGTCCCGCAGCTAACATGAAGCTGAAATGGACCAAATAGGATGAACGATGGCCCAGCCTTTCGTCATCCCCGTTTAATCGCCTCCTACGACACGCAGTTGACACGTGGGGCATACTCTTATATCCTTCGCGACATGGGTAGACGCCCCCCTAATCCCCTGGAGGGGATATGAAACCCCATTAACTATTACTTTGGCCAGTTTGCAGTCATAAATCATATTTGTCATGACAATTGATATAATCGTTACTTTTATATGCACCTGTTTTCATTTATTTATATCAATGGGTTTTATGTGCAGATGCAGTTTTTTTGTAGTGAATGTTAATGTATAAATAAAGAGTTCAAGGAAATATAATGAAACTTGGAAATACAACATATCTCTTAAATAGAATGTGATTATAGTGTTGCTGTTATTTTGCGGTGGTGATGTGGTTGTTGTAGGATGGTGGTGGTGGTGATGTGGGTGCTGCAGGAAACAGTGTCTGTGGTGTGACGGTGATGGTGTTTTGATTGTTGGTGGTGTCTGTTGTATTGTGAATAGTTAGAGTATGTGGTTTCTATGTTGGTGTTTTAGATATGTTGTTATAGTTGAGGTGGTACTGTAATACTGTTAGTGGCGTTGTATATTTAGGTGGTAATGTTATAGTTGAGGGTGGACTGTGGCGTCATTAGTAGCTCGCTCGGTTGCAAACCAAGAGGACCGAGTTTGATTCCCGGCAGGTGGAGGGCAATATCCTTATACCCCTATCCTGCGTTCGCCTAACAGTAAAATAGGTATGTGCAAAATTTCCTACATTGTTTGCTTACCAGTAAAAACATAAGTATTTGCCAGAGGTTACTAGGGCCAGTTCCGTCATCCTTTAATTTAGACAAATTCTATTTGATATGTTTTATGGGTATTTTGATGATGATGGTCGTAGTGGTTGTAGTAATGGTGGTATTGTAGGTTATGATTAGTGCGGATATAATGGTGGCTGTGATATATGTTATTATTCTCAGGTTAATGGAAGGCATAAGGTGCGCAATGTCGTAAATTCGTCTGTGTTCTCTGAAAAACTCATGTTACCTGTGTTAGAAATGTGATTCACTGATTGGTATGACTCTCTGTTGATTTTTTTTTATTTTGTATTGGTTGAAGTCCATTTCTATATTTGTTGGTAGTCTACATGCTGGGATGTTAGGCTGAAATTTAGCACTATATAAATGTGGCCAAGCGAAAAGTCGCTAGCCATATTTTGAGTTTGAAGAAAAATGAATGCCCAACTTTGTGAATCTATAGCGACGCAATGATATCTTACGCAGTACTTTATTTGGTATTATGTTGACGATGATAATAATTATTTTGTTCATTAATGGTGCGAATTTCTCACTCTCTGAATACTAACTTTTTGAGGATTATGATGCGTTTTAACAATTTGTTCTGGCTATCATTTGAAAAATAGCCAGAAATTCGAATAGGAGTGTTAATTAAGGGGAGACTGACCGTTTGTTTGGTCTATTAATTAATTTATTCATATATTTTATTTAGTTTCTTCCCTAGACCTCCATCAAGCTTAGAAAAACACCCCCTAGACCCCCCTTCAAGATAAATCTGTACATTTATCGGTAGAAAAATGTGCCGGCCAAAGGCCGGTTCCTCTTAAAGTTGCAGGCTCGCTCTCGCTCGCCAGGAAATAATCGACACCTAAATGGCACGAAAGATCTTAAAATTGACAACGATAATGGAGCGAAAGGGGATAAATGCGCCAAACTAATGGGCCGAACGTCAAATAATGTCAAACCTAGTGAGGCTAAACATTAGGGAGAAGGGGGTCCAGAAAAATGGTCTGCATCTCCTTAATTAATTATTGAGCTTACAACTGAGGGAACATGCACAGTAATTATCTTGGACAATTATGCAGCAGACCTCATGCCAGCACCGGAGAAGGTTGAAGGTATTTGTGTTCAATTAATCTGTTCGCCAATGTATAAGTTACAATATTGCCCACACTTTGGTTAGGCTTGACTGGGTTTCATTCAAAATAGGTTAGAGTTAGGTTGTTTGGTGGGCGTATTTATTGGCTCATTTATGTATCCTTTTATTTTGTTTTTTTAGTTTCCTCCCTAGACCTCCTTCAATCTTAAAAAAACACTCACCCAGACCCTCCTTCAAGATATATCTGTACATTTGTCGATATTATAATGTCCCGGTCGAAAGCCGGTTCCTCTTAAATTACAGGCTCGCTATCGTTCGCCAGGAGAAAATCGACACCTAATGACACGAAAAATCTTAATATTTACAAAGATTTTTTGTTTCCATGTGAGTGAGGGAGACAAAAGGCAGAACTGCCTGTAGCGAGTGCCTCCCCCATAGTTGAAAGAGTGACAGGGCCAAAATCAGGAGACATTAGAGCTAAAATGCCTGGACACATGGAGTTTTAAGCAACTTAAGTCATAGGAGGAGGGAAAGACTGATTCTGGGAAAGAGTTCCAGAGTTCAGCTGTTGAATAGAAGAAAGACTGAGAGTAACATTTCACTCTTGGGTAGGAGAGTTGCACAAAGTAGGGGTGGGATTGTGTTGCAAGACGGGTACCACATACCCTACGTAGAGGAGGTGGTATACACTGTCAGAGCTCTGACGAGCACTGAGTATTGTAGTAGCGATAGAATAGCGAGAGAGATGCAACATTGCGGCAAAGAGAGAGAGTTTGCAAAGAGTTAGTGAGTGGGCGGGAATTAATGATATGAAAGGCCTTCCTTTCTACTTTGTCTAGGAGTGCGGTGTGAGGGGATCCTCCCCACATATTCCAACAATACTCAATACAGGGATGCACTGTGCCCCTGTAGAGTGCAAAAAGCTGCGCAGGGGTAAGGAACCCCTTGAGGCGGTTGAGCACACCCAGCTTCTGGGAGGCTGCCTTAGCAAGACTTTTAATATGGTCCTTCCTAGTGAGAGCAGAAGAAAAAGAGACACCAAGAATATTGAGAGAAGATGAAGGATTGATTTGTGTAACGTTGAAGAATAAGGGATAGTCCTCTGGGAGCTCCGGACGGATAGATAGATGGAGAAGTTGGGTTTTGAAAGCATTAAAGACAAAAAGGTTTTCTCTGCCCTAATTGGAAATAGTAGTTAGATCAAAAGATAAGTGTTCTATGGCCTTATTACGTTTGCCTTTAAGGGATTGCTGGCTGGGGCGTTCTGGAAAACTATTTGAGTAGTGCAAGGTAGAGTCATCTGCGAATGAATGGATGGGACTGGAGGTACAGTTGAGAAGATCATTTATGAACATTAGAAAGAGAATAGGAGATAGTACAGAGCCCTGAGGAGCTAAAGGTCTTAAAATCGCCAAACTAAAGGGCCGAACGCCTTAACATGTGAAAACTAATGGGGCTAAACATGAGGAAGAAGGGGGACCTGAAAAACGGCCCATCTCCCCTTTAACTATAGCAGGTTGATTAGACTATACTAGGCTAGGTTTGATTCAGGTTAAGTTAGATTATTAAACTATACTAGGCTAGGTTAGATTCAGGTTAAGTTAGATTATTCTGTGATAGATTCCGTTAGTTATATTAAACTATACTAGGCTAGGTTAGATTCAGGTTAAGTTAGATTATTCTGTGATAGATTCCGTTAGTTATATTAAACTATACTAGGCTAGGTTAGATTCAGGTTAAGTTAGATTATTCTGTGATAGATTCCGTTAGTTATATTTCAGATGCACTACTATTAAGCTAATATCGTTTATTTTAATCTTTTCTGAAAGTTTATTTTAATCTACTCTGAAAATGTAGAGAAAGTGACACCTATGCGAAAATACCGTAACCGTTGAGACACAGTGATGGTATATTTAGAGCCATTCACTGCCGCCCCACTACCAGAGCGTGACCTTTACACATTATTGATCATACCGGCAGTCTTGGGCTGGGGTTATTATTAGTTGGACCACTATTAACTTCCGGAACTATTATTATTTTATACCGCAGTTCAGGTATTTTGTGTTTCCCATATATTAGTTGGCCGTAGTAGGACCACAAATATATTTCGGAATTATTATAATTTTATACCACCGTTCAGATATTTTGTATTTTCTATCTATATTTATTATCTAACTGCCGATTGGTGATATCAAATCTTTTATGTGGGGGGTCGCGGAGGTTTCTGGACACCCTTCTCTCTCATGTTTAGCTCCATTTGTTTGGATATTTTATGATATTCGCCCAATTAGTTTGTCGAATTACAAGACCTTTCGTGTCCTTCATGTGTAATGTTTTTCCTAGCGAGCAATGTTGGAGGAACCAGCCTTTGGTGGGGGCATTTTTCTACCAATACACACATTTTTCTTGAAGGAGGGTCTTGGGGTATTTATATAAGCTTGATGAAGGTCTTAGAAAGACACTAACAAATAAATACATAAATAAACAAACAAATAAAAACGTCCTCTCAAGAGCCTCTATAGACCAAGCATTACATTTTCCCCCGAGGTACTACGTCTTGTCTGCGAGAGGCTTATCCTAAGCTGAATAAAAGCCAATGATTTGGATAAAACCAATTGAACGTCGGTTTAAGATGGTTAATCGATTTTTTTTTGTTTTTTATCATGTGAATACTTTCCCAAATTTCATTTCATCTAATAGCCATCGTTCTTAAAAAGGTTAAAAGTTTTAACTTCAAAATATTTTCGAGGCTAAATATTTGTTAAGGTTTTAGTAGTATTACATTCTATATGATAGATGGCATGATAGCGTTAGTAGGAATTAGGTTATCAGTAGATTTATTTAGAAGTCTAGCAGATATTCCAGTGGAGAGTCTGAAAGGCGCTTGAGAAATAATGTTGATATTAGATCCAGTCATTAAGTAAATATAGCTCCTGTGATTAGGCAAACCTCAAGTCGCTTTTGACCTGACCCGGAATATGAATTAATGAACCTTTTCCCTGCAATCATCTTGGTCTTGATGGTGTTTATCATAATCATGGTGTTGCCTTGAGAGAGAGAGCGAAAGAGAGTGTGTGTGTGTGTGTGTGAGAGAGAGAGTTCAGTCATTTGAGTATAGCCTATTGACTTCTCCGAGCGGCCAACTTTATAACCAATAACATAAATAGCAGAATATATCTTGGGATTGCTTCAAATTTATACTCTCTCTATTTATCTCTCTCTCTCTCTCTCTCTCTCTCTCTTGTATATTTGGTGCTGTTATAATATTGTTCTTTATAGAACTTATTGATATTTACAGTATATATGCAGCATATCATTATTCATTATTATATAATATATATACTTATACAGGTACATGTATATATACATATATATATATATATATATATATATATATATATATATATATATATATATATATATATATATAAATATATATATATATATATATATATATATATATATATATATATAATATAGATATATATATATATATATATATATATATATACAGTATATACCGGTATATATATATATATATATATATATATATATATATATATATTTTTTTTTTTTTTTTTTTTTTTCTTTAAGGCAGGCGAGGTTGAAGGAAATACATGTATCAGCATTAATTATTTTATTATTAAGACTTTCAATAGAACGAACAGCAATTCTCAGGTGTTCTGGGAGATTGTGCAAAAGGTTAGCAAAATTCATGAAGATCCGACGCGTTTCGATAGACAACTATCATCTTCAGGGAATGGAAGGTAAGTGAATAGGATCAATTCAATTCAATTACAAGGTAAGTTGGGGAGATGAGAGGTCTCTAAGGATTAGAGAGAAGTAAAGATGGAAATGAAGAGCAAAGTCGAATAGTAAAAGATGGAGGGCTGTCCTCCTTGCTATTTTTCATGAGATTTTTGTTGATAGGAGCATGTCTGGAGCAGCAGTGCCACGTGGTGTTGGTGTGGAGAGGCAGCTGATGTTGGTGATGGAAGGCCACTGATGTTGATGGAGATGTAGTTATTTTGAGTTTAAAAGTTGTTCAAGTTTCTTCCACTTTTCTTCAAGGTGTTCAGGAAACTAGACCTGATTCCTTAGCATGTCTGAGTTTTTGTAGTACATCTTTAGGTCGCTGGGATGGTGTAGAGCTGGCAGTCACCAAGTCAACATCCTCGTCTCCTTCCTCCATCCCCTCCACATCGACGTCTTCTCCTATGGTGGAGTCGGAGTATTCATACGATGTAGAGGAGTTGGTTGCCACTGGATCTTGAAGGGTGGCAGGTGCTGGAGTCGAGGCTGCTGCTGGTCCGGTGACGTTGACTGCTGGTGGCGGTGGTGATGCAGAGACTGTTGATTGTGGTGGTGGTGGGGGTCTTGAGAGGGGCTTCTGGATGTCCAGTCTCCTTCTCGGGTGGCTTCTTTGCCTCATAGCCTGAGTGGGAATGGTTATATAACATAAAAGCTTATTTATACATATTAGGTAGATCACAGTAAGGTTTATTGGGTGTTGGCTAGCATATGATTGGCTAGTTGGCGACCAATGAGGCGCGCGCTTTTCCTGCCTCCTGGTTGGCTGGGAGGGTTCGTAGATGCTAGATGTTGTCGTAGGGGGTCTGCTGGGCGAGGGGGGGGGGGGGGGCCAGTTGTATCTCGGGTTTCTGGTCCAGTTTGAAGCGTAGGGTTGAGGGGCGGCGTGCGTTGGTTAAATGAAGTAGTGGGGAAGGGGAGGGGAGTACAAAGGAGTACAAAGGAAATCAAGCAACAACAGATCTAGTGACCCTTCTAGGTTGCTTGTCCTCCAAAACACTGAGGATCAAGTGTCCAAACAGTGGGTTAGAGTGGGTAAAGGAACATTGGAATGGGAATTACTGCCCTGGAACTAATGTCCGTGGCAGGATTAGGAAGTTAGTAGGGGACAGATGGGTTAGTAACTGAGGGGGGGATAAAATAAAGTTATTCATTTACAAACGCAGTCAGTCGCGGGTTTGATGCGAGATATTTGTCTAGGCGGAGTTTAAATGAATCAACGGTGATGCAGTCTATAAGGTTTCGGGGAAGCCCATTCCACAAGTTGACAACTCGATTGAAGAAGAAATTCTTAGATTCATGTGAGTTACAAGATTTACCAATAATTTTGCAACCATTTTCCCGTGTGTAATTAGATTGGTCGATAGTGAAGTACTTACTACAGTTCATATTGTCGATGCCTTTGATGATTTTGAACACTTGAATTAAGTCCCCTCTTAATCTGCGATGGGTTAAAGGAAATAGATTTAATTCTCTAAGACACTCTTCGTATGGTTTGTTCTTTAGGCTAGGTATCATTTTGGTAACTCTACGTTGAACTCGTTCTAGCTTGTTTATATCTTTTTGGTAATAAGGGCACCAGGATTGAACGCAGTATTCCAGAAGAGGGCGGACTAAGGAATTGTAAAGGGTTAGCATAACGTCTTTGGATTTATGCTCAAATGACCTGCCTATAAAGCCAATTATTTTGTTTGCCTTCTTAACAACTTCTGAACATTGTTGACTCGGTTTTAGGTTACTCGATATTGTTACTCCCAGATCGGTTTCTCTTTTTACATTCTTAAGCTGAGTGCCATTCATCGAATAGTTTGCTTTCTCATTTAGGTATCCGATATGTAGTACTTTACATTTATCCGCATTGAAACTCATTTGCCAAATTTGGGCCCAACATGACAATTTATCTAGATTGTGTTGCATATCGTCAACTTGTTCTTTTGAGAGTACGCTATTTGCAATTTTTGTATCGTCAGCAAATTTTGAGATTGTACAGGTGAGACCCTCATCTATGTCGTTGATGTAAATTAGAAAGAGAATTGGTCCTAGTACCGATCCCGGGGGTACCCCGCTACTTACATTGGTCCATTTAGATGCCTTACCGTTTATGACTACTCTTTGCTTTCTGTCACTGAGCCAATTTTCTATCCATTTCAACACACCGTCTTGTATTCCATGCGCTTTTAGTTTTAGTAGTAAACGTTTGTGGGGAACTTTGTCAAAGGCCTTTTGAAAATCAAGGTATATAATATCTACAGCTTTACTCTCATCGTAGAGGTTGAGGATATCGTGGAAGAAGTCTAAGAGGTTTGTTAAACAGGAACGTTTTTTACGAAAGCCGTGTTGAGTATCTTTAAGTATGTTATTTTCCTCTAAGTGATTTACGAGTCTGTCTCGTATGACCGTTTCTAGCATTTTACATACAACTGAGGTTAAGCTAATTGGACGATAGTTACTGGGTAGGGATTTGCTGCCTTTTTGAATATCGGTGTTACGTTTGCTAGCTTCCACTGATCAGGCATAGTTCCAGACTGCAAGGATTTATTGAATAGTAATGTCAGTGGTTTGGAGAGCTCATCCTTAGCTTCCTTTAGAACTCTAGGCGAGATTGTATCAGGTCCAGGCGTTTTATTTACCTTGAGTTTATCTAAACAATTCAATACTTCTCTCTCTGTAACGGTGATATTGCTTAGAACATCTGAATTATCAATCTGAATCGGCTATGGTGTAGGGATATCACTGAGGTCTTCTGTTGTAAAAACTGATGCAAAGAAGGTATTGAGGGCATTACTCATTTGTACTTCGCCTTTGTTGTATTCTCCGTTTTCATCGACTAACGGTCCAACAGTTGAAGTAACTACTTTTTTCTTTCTGATATAACTATAGAATTCTTTCGGGTTTGTTTTACTTTGATTCGCAATATGTAACTCTAGGGTCTTTTTACTTTGCTTAATTAACTTTTTGGCTTTGCGTCGTAGCTCTACAAATTTCACCCGTTCTTCGTCATTTTGTGAGGATTTTAATCTATCATTAGCAATTTTTTTAGCAAGCAGGCAGTTTGAAATATCTTTTTTCCACCATTTGGGCTGATTATTATGGCCTGGACGCCGTATTTTCGATGGTATACAGTCTTGTACTGCTTTTAGGTAAGTGGGTTCGAATAACTTCCAAGATGTATTTATGTCGTTATTGTTAATTAAAAAGCTCCAGTCAGTTTCTTTAAACATAGGTCTAAGTTTATGGAAGTTTGCTTTCTTGAAATTAGGGACTTTTTCGATGCTACTATTTGGTTCGTTACTAGTAAACTTTAAAGTGAAAGTTATCGTACGATGGTCGCTGTTACTGAATTCATCACCAACATTCAAATTCTCTATTAATTCTTCTTTTGTGGCAAGTACAATGTCAAGAACGTTATTAGCACGGGTCGGCGTTCGAACAAATTGATAAAGCGAACTCTCTTGCAAGTTCGTATACAAGTCATGTCCGGAGTGTGAAGTAAGAGTATCGCCTCACTTGGTCACAGGTAAATTAAAGTCGCCAAAAATTACGGTATCTTGTGAGTTACTTATATCTGCAATTTGTTCGTAAATTTCTCGGTCAGTTTGCACTGATTGAGCTGGAGGTCTGTATATTAATGCAAGTATTATTTTTGTACCTTTATTATTCTTTATTAGCACAAAAGATGCGTCGACGTTCACAATTTGAGGTTTTGACAAGAGGGTAGGGTTAAGACTTTCTTTGATATAAAGTAAAACGCCACCTCCATTTCGATTTATTCGGCTTTTCTCAAACATTACATAACCGGGAAGTGAATACTCTGCTAAAAAATCTCTATCTTCTGTATTGAGCCAAGATTCTGTTATGCCAATTACATCATAATTTTCTGTAAACACTAGCTCCTCTAAATCTGAAAATTTATTGCGTATGCTACGAGCGTTTGCATAGAAAACTTTTAAATTTGTTATTTTAGAACTCACGGAACGCTCTTTAATAATATTGTTGGTTCTTGTCGGATCTACATTTATGTTAATGGCTGTCCTCGGTCCTCGCTGTCTTCGGTCCTTATCGCTGGTGGTCCTCGGTTGCCTCTGTTTTTTTCTTGGGGTTGGATGATTTATGTCACTGCTGCTTCTTCTCGGATGGCGTTTTTTTATCCATGGCTGCGGACTGCTTCGTGTAGGAGACGACCCATGCGTGCTGAACCCACAGGGTTTAGATGAGTGCCATCCTTGCGGAACAGAGTAGGCTGGTTGTAGAAGTTGTCCCAGAGGTTGATGAATTCAACTTCTTCCCTCAGACACAAATATTTTAGTCGGCTATTTGTGCTGAAGGCCTTGTCGTAGAATTTGTCAGGTGCATCGATCTTGGAGAGAATGCCTGAGATGATGATATTCCTTGACTTGTTTTTGTAGTGCTGGATCATCTTGCGATATTTCTCCATCAACTCTTCGGATCTGGTGCGCATGACGTCATTTGAACCAGCATGGATGACAAAAAGGGCATTTTCATTTGCATCCTTTGTGGTATCTTCGAAGGCTTCCACAATGTCGTCCAGTCCAGCTCCTGGGATGCAAAATCTTTTTCGTTGATTTGGGACTCTGTCGCAGAACTCTTCGACCTGTCCTCGTAGGATGGAGGAGAGAGGGGGCAAGGGCAGAGGTGGGGTGGTAAGGGGAGTAATGTTAGGGGGTGTCTGAGAGTAACGTTTAGCTGATGGGAGTATTTGGAGGTCGAGAGTTTGATTATTTATGGAAGGATTAAGAGTTTAAATATATAGGGCTTCAAGTATAGCAAGTCTTCTGGGTTCTGTCTCTTTATCAATTACGGAGGTGTTTTTATCTAGGTCAGAGCGAGTAAGGGCTTGGTGGTGGTGGGCATTATTGTGGGCTTTGATAGCTCCAAATTGGTGATGGAGGGTGAGACGGCGTGATAAACGATTTTGTGTCATACCAACGTAGGTTTGAGGTCCACAGTCCACATTATTGCAATTGTGTTGATATATCACATGGTCGTCTATTTTCGGAGTCTTGGGAGAGATAGGTCTGTTACGGAGGATGAGGTTGGAGGTTTTTGGAGGATTTGTAGTAGATGATAAGTTTTATTTTGTAGTCGGGGTTGGTGGGGAGGACGTTTTTGGTAATGATTTCTTTCATGATGGATTCGTCGGTATTGTGATCAGATGACATGTAGTTGCGGTAGAAGATAGTGATATCGTTGGTTGGGTTGGTAGTAGGGGGGGGCTTGGTTGTACCATTTATCAAGGTGTTTTCTTATGGTGTTGGTGACATCTGTGTTAGAGTATCCGTTGTTAACGAGTACCTGGGTAAGGCGTGCTAGTTCCTTATGGGTGTCGCTCCACGCGGTGCAATGGGTGAGGGCTCTCCTGATTTAGGCTGCGATAGTGGACAGAAGGTATCGTTGGGGGTATAGGGTAACAGACCTATCTCTCCCAAGTCTCCGAAAATAGACGACCATGTGATATATCAACACAATTGCAATAATGTGGACTGTGGACCTCAAACCTACGTTGGTATGACACAAAATCGTTTATCACGCCGTCTCACCCTCCATCTCCAATCTGGAGCAATCAAAGACCACTATAAAGCCCCCCACCACCTAGCCCTTCCTCGCTCTGACCTAGATAAAAACACCTCCGTAATTGATAAAGAGACAAAACCCAGAAGACTTGCTATACTTGAAGCCCTATATATTTAAACTCTTAATCCTTCCATAAATAATCAAACTCTCGACCTCCAAATACTCCCATCAGCTAAACGTTACTCTCAAACACCCCCTAACATTACTCCCCTTACCACCCGGACTCTGCCCTTACCCCCTCTCTCCTCCCCTCCCCTTCCCCCCCACTACTTCATTTAACCAACGCACGCCGCCCCTCACAAGGGCCCTGCCCCCCCCCCCCCCTTTCGCCCAGCAGACCCCCTACGACAACATCTAGCATCTACGAACCCTCCCAGCCAATCAGGAGGCAGGAAAAGCGCACGCCTCATTGGTCGCCAACTAGCCAATCATATGCTAGGCAACACCCAATAAACCTTACTGTGATGTACCTAATATGTATAAATAAGCTGTTATGTTATATACAGATCCCTACTGATGCTCTGAAGCCAAACACTGACCAGACCCTCATCCTGCATCATCTTTTAAAACTAACATAGACAATATCCTCAATAAACAAATAACTTTCACTCATTTCACAATCACAAAATAATTTTGTAAGCACACAACCGCCACTAGAGTCCCTCTCACAGTACCCAAACCGTACCCTGTGGCTATAAGCACAAGGGGGCCCCTTAGCAGGGGTGGAGAGGGGAACTGAAAAGGGTAGGCACCCAGCTGGATAGGGTTAGGAATAGGCTACCCATACGGGAAGATCCCCAATTTCAGGTTGACTCTTGCTCTCCTTCAGAAGGCAACGGGACACTCTTCTTGACCAGGTTTGGGGATTAGGCAGGAATTGTGCTTACAAAATTATTAAATAATCTAAACTTTAAAAACTAATAACAATCAATATCATTCACTTTAATATCAAGATAAATTTGCCAACTCCAATCAAACAACAACAACATGCAGGATCCAAGCGAATAACATGGGGAGAATAAAAATCAAGCACCGTACCCCTCAGGAGAGGGGTACAAAACTCAAGCTAACAGAACTACTAGGTACAAAGGACATACACATCACATCAGTCAGAGAAGCCGCAGGAGGACTAGTCATAACAACCAGCAATGATGACGACATCAACAAGATCCTAACATCCGAAACCATCAGGACCCTTGAGGAGAACGAGTTCACCCCTGTTATCCCCATTGAAATCTGATGCAAACGCAGTGTAATATGCACCAACCTGGACTCCCTGGCATTCGATAACGACTCAGATCACATCAAACAAGAAATAGAGGCTAGAAACTCACCATGGGCCAAGGTTCTAAGCATCTACAAATTCCCAAACCAGCAACCCAGAAAATCCAACTCTCTCAAGATCGAATTTCAAGACTCACTCATGGCTCAGCAAGCCATCACCAACGGACTCAAGATATTTTACCTATCAATTACGGACAAACAAATCAAACAAGAACGTTTCACCCCTATACAAACCTGCATGAGATGCTACATGATGGAAGACCACCCCACCTGGGAATGTCGCAAGCCAAGAGAATTCAAAATATGCTCCGAATGCAGCTCCAACGCCCACACCTGGCGGGACTGCCAGAACACACTCAAGAAATGCGTGAACTGCGAAATAGAACACTCCACCCTCGCCATGAAATGCCCAAAAAGGAAAGATGTCGTCAAGCAAAAAGAAAAAGTACATATCCAACCAGAAAAACAAAAGACAAAGACAACATACGCCAATGCAGCCAGCCAACAACTCAATCATGCAACCAACACACCAACGATACTCAACATAAACAACCTGGACAAGGAAACAGCCTACAGTATTATCATAAAGGCATGTCAACAAAAATGTTACGCCTCAGGGATAGATTTCACAGAGTTATACCATAAAACCCTCAAAGAAAATGGACTCCCACTCATCAGAATCCCAGACTTTAATCAAGAGGAATCAGGAAGAGTGATCGAGCAAACCTCCACAGCCACCCAAGAATCAATAACAAAAAGAAGCAACCAATACTCAACAACAAAAACAGACACAACCGCCAAGAGCCAAATGAGAAAGGGAACCAAACCACCGCCAGCCTACAGGAACAACAACAACAAGAAGATGAAGAAGAAGAAGAAGAAGAAGAAGAAGAAGAAGAAGAAGAAGAAGAAGGGTTTACACCACAGAAACGGACAGCCAGGCCAGTACTAGCCTCCACTCAGAAGCATCCGTGGAACAAAACAACGAATCTCAAGAAGGAACAACCCCATCAAAAACAAGCACCCCATATAACAACAAACTCAGAAGCAAAACAAACAACCAAGAAATAGAACAGAAAATAGGTGATTTCGTAGAAGCGCAAAGAACCAAGTCAGACCAATCTCATAGGACAGGTTCCCATGCACAACAAAAAAGTAACACAAAACAAACAACAAATCAACCGAACTAACAAAATGGCTCAAAGACTCATAATAGCTCAACATAACGTACTCTCTTGGAACACCAGAAAACATGAACTATCTAATACCTACCTAAATCTACATGCAGACATAATATTAATTCAAAGCCATGGCCTTAAAACTGGAGACAACATGCACATCCCCGGATTTAAGGTTATTCAATCAAACATATATGAACGCCACTCAGACGGTACAGCAATTGCTATTAGACATGGACTACAACACAAAATCACAGATAATTTCCTTGCCAACACCCTAGCTATAGAAGTACAGACAGACACAGGCTCAATCACCATTGCCACAGATTACATACCTCCTAGTAGACCTTTCATCCCAACCCCCGACTATATTACTCTATTCAGAAAAAACACTCCAGTATATCTATTCGGCGACTTAAACGCCAATCACCCAAACTTCGAATACAGAAACACCAATACTGTAGGAAGACAACTTCACAACCTAATCACAACATGAATCATACAACACATTGGACCACACTTTACCACATTTCACAACCAAAACACATCTACAACACCGGACATTATGCTGAGCAATTATCATACTTACCATCATCTCCATGCTAGCCGAGGACCACTAACCACGAGCGACCACCAGATTATAATCACAGAAATATACTGCTATCCCATTATAATACCAATCCCTGACAGACCGAATTATAAAGCAGCCAACTGGGAAGAATTCCAAAACCACATACAACCAACAACACACCAGAACATATTACTCTAGAAGAAATAGATCATGAAATTGAAGAATGGTATAACAACATCCAATCAGCTACCAAAGAACACATTCCTATGAAAAATCACAAAACACTCACATGAAAACACCCCTCTCACAACACTCAAATAACAATCCAACAATAAAACACGTTAAGACAACATGCAAGCATACACGGATGGACAGCAAACCACTATAACAGATACAAAAATCTCCAACATAGATTAAAACAAACACTCCAAGAAGAAAGCAACACCAACTGGGCTAATAAACTTGTACAAATTTCCGACGCATACCCCGATTCTCAAACATTCTGGAGAAAGATAAAATCTCTCACTGGCGAACCTCCCCCCACAGCACACTACCTTTTAGACCAACAACAAAACGAAATCACTGACATACCACAACAAGAAAGACTACTCAGAGACATCTGGGAAAAAGTACTAAACGAAGAAGAGGAAGATAGCGATGATGAAGATGATAATGTTAACATAGTAAACAACTTCATACAAAACAATTGGCAAAGAACAACCCCCCACCATACCTCAGACCCTTCCAGACTTCAAATTCGCTGCCCCCTAACTAGACCCATCACCAATTATGAAGTCATCAAAATCATCATAAAATAAAAAAACACATGTCCAGGTAAAAGCGGGTTTAATAAAGTCATAATGTCAAACCTTCCCGAACCCGCCATCACAAAATTCACCTGGATCCTTAACGCATTGCTATTGGCAGGCTATTTCCCAGATGCCTTCAAAAAATCAATTATAAAACTCATTCCAAAACCCGGAAAAAACCCACACCTTCCCACAAATTACCGACCCATTTCTCTTCTGGAAGTCCCTGGAAAGACCTTTGAGAGAATAATTAACACACGCCTCAGAACACACCTCGAATCAAACAATCTTCACTATAAGCATCAATTTGGCTTCAGAAGCCAAAGAGGAACAACACAGGCACTAACACTAATAACAGAAGAAATAGCAAACAGCAAAGCAGACGGAGGACAATGCCATCTTGTCCTGAGGGACATAACCAAAGCATTTGATAAAGTTTGGCACCAAGGACTAAAACAAAAAATACTTCAGCTCAACCTTCCCTCTATCACTGAGAAAGTCCTATGCGATTTTCTCAATGATAGAGAGGCAAAGATCAAAATAAGTTCATTCATCGGAGACAGCTTTGTCACCACTTGCGGCGTCCCTCAGGGAAGTGTCTTGTCCCCAACACTATTCTCAATATACACACGCGACACCACAGAATCTCTCACAGGTCTAAACATCAGCTATGCCGACGACATCACCCAAATAATCAGTTATGAGGGGAAGTCCAAGCATCTGATAAATTCCAGAACCAGAAGAGAAGTCGAAAGAGTCAACATCTTCGAAAAACAGTGGAAGATCAAAACAAACACTAATAAATTCACAGTCATTCCTCTCGGATCTAAGAGAAACGAGGACCTTGTCGTTGATGAAGAACTAATACAGTTCCAACCCAACGGCAAGGTCCTCGGCCTAAAAATTTCAAACACTAGCTACATATTAAACGTCAGTGAGAGAAAAGGCAAAGCAATCCACGCCCTCAGCAAACTCTTTAGACTAAGAAACTTAGAAACGAGAATAAAACTCCATCTAATCAAAGCACTAGTACTTGCAATCTTAGAATACCCCCCAATCCCCACCATTGCCTTAAGCAAAAATCAGATAAAAATTCTACAACGAGTGCAAAACAAAGCCCTGAGATTCGCAACCAACACACGCTACCCTTACGCTCACACCACCCAAGAACTTCACCAGGCAAACGGCTTTCTCCCACTTAATATCAAATTATATTACCAAGCCAAAAAGATATGGCAGACCATAGAAGCCATACACGAAAACACATACATCACAATAATAGACAAAAGACAACACATAAGACACTTTAACAGAAACTTTCCAAGTAGCCTCAGTATCACAAACGAAGAGGAACCAGACCCTATTTATACCTAAATGCTTATCAGCTAGCTAGCTATCCTGACAGCAGGACCCACCTTAGCTTAGCTACAAATGCAACTAAATAAATGCAGGAACTTACAGCACTGTCACCAGCTAGGACCATAAGTCCTCAAACCTGCAATTACCACAGCTTAAGCCCATCTTGCAACATGGGCACAGAATAGGTTTAGCAAACAGCCCTCAACACCATTGTAATTTGCCATAGAAAATTATATATCACAGATTAGATTTAGCAAACAGCCCTCAGCACCATTGTATTTTGCCACAGAAAAATTATATTGTAAAATTATGTGAACAATAAACAAACAAAAACAGCAAGGTGGCCGGCCCACCAACTTTACTCTTCCACTGTATTTCATCTTTCCTACTTTCTCTTCCACCCACCCACTCTGTGGTGCGTCTCTTCCCCCCCCCCCCCTACCTTAAAAAAAAAAAAAAAAAAAAAAAATACTATTAACTATACCACCACTCCTGCAACACCAGCTGAGACCCTCTAGATTCTAGAAGATCGTGGGGTCTCTTCCATAGGAGTATGGAGAGGCTGAGGCCGGTGGAGGAGCTTTGAAGATGGCTGGGTGATGCTGATATTGGGGATTTGGGCATCTCCACCGGGGTCCCACACAGAATATCGTGTGCCCTCCTTTTGCCTGAGTCCCCGGAACACCATCAGCGGACCTCACTTTCAACGGAGTACCTCTTCCTTCACCTCAGTGGCAGTCCATCGCCAGTCGAGCAGAACACCGCCGCCAGAAAACACCAGAACATCAACCAGCCAAGCAAAACACCGCTAACTGTCACCACCACACACCATAACCTGGGACACGGCAGAACACCTGGGGGATCCTCACACACATCATGGACCCCCCTGAACACCGCCAGAATCCCCGGATACCACCATCATCATCGATCAACATCAACAAGTTCCTGACCAAACATTGCCAGGAACACATGAACCAAAATGATTTGACAAAAAACAAACAAATTAATAAATAAACAAAAATAATAATAAATAAATAAATAAACATCCCTTTAACAACAGCAAGGTGGACGGCCCACTAACTTTTCTCTTCCACTGTATTTCATCTTTCCTACTTTCTCTTCCCCCCACCCACTCGGTGGTGCCTCTCTTCACCCCCCTACCTTAAAAAAAAAAGAAAAAAAAAAAAAATATATATATATATATATATATTCACTTACCTTTCATTCCCTGAAGATGATAGTTGTCTATCGACACGCGTCAGATCTTCATGAATTTTGCTAACCTTTTGCACAATCTCCCAGAACACCTGAGCATTGTGTGACGTTAACCACTCCGTTAGAACCGCATGGCTTGTCCTACAGTGACCCGCTAGGATCGCCAGGGCAGTGGATGGGGCTACAGTTTGTGTATTAGAGTGTGCTTTATTTCATATGAAAGCTTGTGTCATGGGCAGTCCAGAAAGGCTCTTTGTTTTCACCCATGTCAAGGCTTTATATATTTAATTGTAAAGTATATGTTTTATCATTAACTAGTAATGATGGGATCTGGGAGAGAGAGAGAGAGTAGAACAGAGTGAGAGGGAGCGCCCAGTGTTTTTGTCCCGCTCGATGACGTCACGGCTGGCTGCCTCGTGGGGGTTGGTTGAGAGAGGTCCTTTCCATGCTGTTAGATCCCTTGCTAGTGGCTAGAGGACTTGTGACCGCTTGTTTCCCACGCGGCTCGAGCTGGTGCGAGTATATATACAGTTCCTCGCCACTCTCTCCCTCAGATCTGGTTTCTAGAACGCACCCATCTTTTTCCCTTGCTACCTGTACCCCGCTCGCACCTGAGAATCTTTTCCTCTGCCTATCTCTCTCATTTTCCATATCTTTCACCACCTTTTATTAATATTATACCCCCTCTGGTTAACTCTGCAAAATCAGCTTAATGCTGGCCAGTTGTATTGTGCGTTAAGGTCTGATATAACCTATGTATGTTAGTTGTTAAGATAAGTGGATCACGAAGCATTGGTTGGCTTTCATAGTACCGCTTCCTTTAATTATTAGTGTTCTGCTGGATTAGATAATGCTAGACTAGGAGTCTGATATTATAAGGTATTGTTTCCTATGAGTGCTGGCTTTAGTTAAAAGCTGCACGACATACCTGAGAACTGGAGTTGATTGAGTAAATTCTAGTCTGTGTGCCATTGAGAGTAGAGCATGCACGAATGAGGGCTTTTTGCCTATACCATTCTGCACTGTTCTAGTCTCGATTGTTTGTCTTTGAGGTACGCCAGGAGAACGCTTAATACTTCGGTATTAAGGTTTCTCAAGAGAGCTACCCTTCATTATAACGTAATATTTGACGCACAGACTTGAGATTTGCACTAGGCTATGCAGCATGCCATGCGCACCAGTATCTCGTATCATTGACTCTAGCTAGACTTTATCAGTCACAGTAGACATTAAGTATATTAACCTAATTACTCTTTTTATGCATACCCATTTATTATTACACAAGCATTTCGCAGCCTAGTTTGATGTATTGAGACACAAACGACTTAGGCTCTTTTTGTTGATAGGAATACTGCATTGTCGTGGCGATTATTATTATTGTTGTTGTGTTTAGGATATTCTTGGCTCCGACAGCATTATATATTCTGCCTTTTTGTGTGCATAGCCTCCACGAGCATTGTTCAGCTGTCTGCCTTTTTGGGTTCCATTTCCGATACGAGCATCTTTATAGCATCTAACATTTAAAGAAGATTCCTTGTTAGTGTTGAAGGACTTTAGTGCACTTTCTTTCATGCAGGAGTGCCTGACATTTATTGATTAAAGTAACGTAAGCTGTAACTTCTCTTACCACCTTACTTTGCATACCATAACCAAGCACCTTCGGTTATAGGTAGTAATAGGCTGTTTTCACATAACATTAAGCCTAGAGTAGACGCACATTTATTGAGAGTTTGATAGCCTATTATTGCATATAGAACTCTGTAGAGTATTTGTGTTCTTTGTTCACTGGGAATATACATCAGAGGTTGGAGCTAGCGCTTTCCGTTGTAGCATTTATGCCATTACTAGTCCAATGAATAAGAGCCCTGATATATTTGAACCCCAGTCGTAACAAATGGCGACCTTACCTAGGATTTGGTGAACCTACATTTATTAGCAGGGAACGTTTGTTGTTTTGGAGAATATTTTGCGGGGATCAGCAAGTATAATTTTGTTTTGCAACATAGTATAGCCCTTGAGTATTTCTGAGAATTTGTGTGTGTATATTGAGGTATAAGAGTTTGGGGTACTTCTTTTCTGAATATTGTGGTGAGAAATTTGTGTGAGCATCATGTCTTATACCGGGTCAGAGGAGAATGGAGACACAGTACGTAATGTCGAAACTGAGGAACAGCAGCATGATGAAAGGGTTAATCGGGTGAACTGTGAGGAGGATGCTAGGATATTTTTGCAATGGCCTGTTACTGCCGAGCGGTTGGAGGGTATGGATCGGTACGGTCTTCAATGCCTGGCCACAGCTATCGGTCATGCGGTTACTAGCAGCATGACCAACGATAACTTGATAACGTGTGTACTGGGCAGGGTGACTGGTGAGCGAGATGGGTTGAGTGCTCAGAGCCCTTCGGCCATGCTTCCCCTACACTCGACTCCCAGCCATCCCAGTAGTTTGGCGACCCCGGGTACGCTTCCGCAGTTGGGTGGTGACTGGCAGGGTGGGTTGCCCCTGGGGGGACCACCGGTAATTTCAAACATTGTAGCACCTTCACCTCCTCAAGGGTTATCTCCAGAATTATTGCTTCAGCTCGAATTAGCTAAGATCGAAGAGAGAAAGGCTATCAGGGCAGGTGAGCTTCAGCAGCAAATAGAGCTAGCAAAAATCCAAGCTGAGTCGACTAGGTACTGTGCCGACATGGACGTAGAGAAGTCGCGAGTAGAGGCAACGGGACAGCGACTTGGGGCTGGTAACCGTGTTCATGAGCAGTCTCTCTCGCACTTATTGAAACTGGTTCCGGTGTTTGATGAGAGTGGTGTAACAGAATTGTTCACACGCTTTGAGAAGAAGTGCCAGGAACACCAGTGGCCAGAGAATAAATGGGCAGCACTTGTATCCTCTAGATTGATAGGCAAGGGTCTTAAAGCCTACGATGCGTTACCTTTGGAGTCATGTATTGTGTATGAGGATCTCAAGGAGGCTGTCCTGGGGGCTTACGAACTGCAACCAGAAACGTACCGTTTGAAGTTCCGGGGTGTAACTAAGGGAAGAGATAGCACCTTTTTGGAACACGCCCGGGACTTGTCCGATGCTATGGGGAACTGGCTCCGATCTGAGAAGGTAACAACGTTTGATGGAGTTAAGCAGTTAACACCTTAAGAGCGGCCTATGCGGTTTATTTATATGTACCGCCCAGCGGGGTGTTTTTAGCCAAAATAGGGCTGTTTACGTGATCATTTTCATGCCTAAATAAGACCCAGAACGTAAAACAAGTATCTATCCCTGAAAGGGCATAAACAGAGCTTTCGAATGACACCATAATGATCCTTTTATGATGGCTAGTTTTCTTGCAATAACCGTGCATCGCGAGTGCAAAAAGCATGTAATTAGCCACTTTCCCGATACAATTCCGTATATAGCGAGTGAGAGAGGGAGGAGGGAGCTGGGATTCGTGTCAGTATGTTCGCCGCGGTGGTCTGGAGCAGTCATACGCTCGCTACTCTCCTGCCACCACTTGTCTCTCTCTCTCAGCAACATTACGTGCTGAAATTGCCACTCGACCTATGTCGAGCGCCGCCACATAGTCCAGCTTTATTTAACTCGACTTATGTTGCTCGCCGCTAATTAAGGGTTAATGATGTTGGAGCAGTTCTTTAAGAGCACGGGCGGTGATCTAACTTTGAACTTGAAGGAGAAAAACCCAAGAACTCTAGTAGAAGCAGCAGAAATGGCTGATCTACGGCTGTCATTGATTCGGGGTTGCGGGTCCTCACAGAAGTACGATGCAAGTGCTAGGGACCGTTATCCTCCCCATCCCCGTAGCAATGACACATTTAAACCAAAGAGCAATGAAACTAAAACTGAAGCCAAACCTACCACCACACCGTATGTGAAAAGTCAGGGGCCTTTTACATCACAGTATAAGCCGAAACCGAAATTTATGTGTTTTAGGTGCCACCAGGAGGGTCATAAGGCAAATGAGTGCCCTAGTCGACCTCCTCCGGCAGCCGTGTCTTTTGCTCACGGCATTGGAGTGTTCAAGAGGACATCGGAGTTTGTTAGAGGCATTTCTTCCGAGGTAAATACACTGCCAGTGCAGAAGGATCCGGAAGGCTTATTCCCTGTCCGTGATGCCTTTAGTGACCACAGGGGACTCGGTTGTGTGGAGTGGGGGGGTAGAAGACATGAGGTGATAATTTTGCGTGACACTGGGGCATCGCAAACACTGTTGTGGAATTTCACTGGTAAACCAGTCAATACGGCGCGGGTGGTTGTGGTTCAGGGAGTTAATCCGACAAGGTCATACCCGCTTGTAAGAATGAAGGTGGAAGTTGATGGTGTGACTCGGGACCTGGATGTAGGAATTGTGGAGAAGTTACCTGTTGGGGGCGTCGACCCCCTTCTCGGCAACGACTTTGCGGGACCTACTTCTGAGGCTCCACCCTTGGTCGTTGCCGAGAAGCCGGCCGACGTGAGTAGGGAGGAGCAGGAGTGGGTTGAGAAGTGTCCGGGGCAGCCTATGGCGTGTGTTGTCACCGGAGATTCTGCATCCAGGAAGTCACATTCTGGTCAACAATCTTTAAATCAGCGGAGGAAGGGTACCGAGAAGGGGTTGGAAGTTGATGCGGTTGAGAGTTTAGTATCAACGGACCTTCTCGGGGACTCAGTATTAGGACCAAATATCGAGTCTGAAGAAGACCCAGTAACTGTTGTGGAAAAGGCAGAGGATGGGCTTAAAAAGACGAAAGAGTTGAAGGAGGACAGTGATGCACAGTCGGGAGATGTAGCAACAAGGTACCCTGACGCGTACCCTATGAGAAATGGGTCGGCGAAGACGGTGGTCCGAAGCTTGCTAGTGTATTTTTCCCGGTATGGTTACCCGCAGGGGATTCAGTCAGTCCGGGGACCCAACTTCACTTCTAGCCTCTTTGTACAAGCAATGCCGCAGCATGGGATTGTTGGGGTTGTGCCATCTGCGTATCATCCGGAGAGCCAGGGTGTGTTAGAGCGATGGCACTCAGCCTTGAAATCTGTGCTTCGTTGTTGTTGCTTTGAGAGTGGGAGGGATTGGGATCTTGGCCTGCCATGTGTTTTGTTTGCTGTGTGGGAGGTACCTGGGGAGAGTTTGGGATTCAGCCCTAATGAGCTCGTCTTTGGACACCGTGTCAGAGGGCCTCTCCATATGGTTGAAGAAGTATGGGAGGGCGCAGAAAAACCTTGTTCTATGCTCAAGTGTGTCCTCAACAGTCGAGAACGGATGTTGCGCAGTCTGGAGTTGGCTGGCCGTAATTTGACTAGCTCTCAGGCCCTCAGGAAGGACAGGTACGACCTCAAGGTTGAACTCAGGGAGTTTCACGTGGGTCAGGAGGTGTTGATTCTACTGCCCCTTGTAGGTCACCCCTTATCCGCGAAGTACGCTGGTCCTTATAGGGTGGTGGAGGAGCTATCGGACCTGGTATACTTGGTAGCCACTCCAGACAGACGGAAGCGCAATCAGTTATGTCATGATAATCCCGTGAAGGAGTATGGGAGGCACCCCCCTGAGCCTCTCACTGTGCCTGTGATGACGTTTAGCAGTCAAGGTGGAGAAGGAGAACGGGACAGTCAAGCTCAGGTGGAGGATAACTGGAAGGATAAGAAGTTCAAATGGGCGCCTGAGTGTGAGAAGGTGTTTAGGGAAGTAAAACACCTGTTGTGCATTCACCCGATCCTCAGGGCCCCTGACTTTAGCCTACCTTCCCAACTAGCAACGGAGGCTAGTGGTGTGGCCGCGTGGGGGCTGGTGCCGTCCTTGTGGAAAAGGACGATGATGGGCTGGAGCATCCTGTTAGTTTCTGCTCGGAGAAGTACAATTCGGCCCAGGGGAGCTGCTCTGTTGTCGAGGAGGAGCTGCTGGCGGTTGTACTTGCTCTGAGGCATTTCGAGGTCTGTGTTCCAGCCTATGGTCCGGTCGTTGTAGTTTACCCAGATCATCACCCTCTCAAGTTCTTGGACCAGTTTCACAATCGGAATATGAGGCTGACCAGGTGGTCACTAAGGTTATTGGTATATAACCTGGACATACGCCATATTGCCGGTTGTGACAACGTGGTTGCAGATGGTCGTTCAAGGGTATATGATCCTGGGTAGATTGACACACGGGTAGCCTCCTGCTTTAGTTTGAATAGTATTTTGCGCTTGGTGCTTGTTGGCTCGCGGTTGTAGCCCAGCGTATTGAGTCGTAAAGCAGGAGTTGAGCGTTTGGTATAGAAGAAAAAACTAGGCTTGCCCCTATAGTGCAGCCGAAATAAAAAAATTATAAACATAAAAATCAAATAAAAACTCTTTCTTTGATAGTTGAATTTGTTTAGTATGTTATAGCAGTAATTCTGAGTTGCACTCCTCTCAGAATGCTGGGCTAGAGAAGCTCGCTCTTGAGGAGCATAACTACATATAATTTAACCTATGGTGTTGGGGAGGGTTATAATTTTGAAAAATGTTTTGTTGAAGAACTGTGCCAGATATTTTACTGCCGCTGGGTGATGGGAAGTGGAGATATAGCATGGGTTCTAACCATCAGATTTTTGTGAGCCTTGGGGCCTCTGAGAAAAATCTTGGGGGGGGTGTGACGTTAACCACTCCGTTAGAACCGCATGGCTTGTCCTACAGTGACCCGCTAGGATCGCCAGGGCAGTGGATGGGGCTACAGTTTGTGTATTAGAGTGTGCTTTATTTCATATGAAAGCTTGTGTCATGGGCAGTCCAGAAAGGCTCTTTGTTTTCACCCATGTCAAGGCTTTATATATTTAATTGTAAAGTATATGTTTTATCATTAACTAGTAATGATGGGATCTGGGAGAGAGAGAGAGAGAGTAGAACAGAGTGAGAGGGAGCGCCCAGTGTTTTTGTCCCGCTCGATGACGTCACGGCTGGCTGCCTCGTGGGGGTTGGTTGAGAGAGGTCCTTTCCATGCTGTTAGATCCCTTGCTAGTGACTAGAGGACTTGTGACCGCTTTTTTCCCATGCGGCTCGAGCTGGTGCGAGTATATATACAGTTCCTCGCCACTCTCTCCCTCAGATCTGGTTTCTAGAACGCACCCATCTTTTTCCCTTGCTACCTGTGCCCCGCTCGCACCTGAAAATCTTTTCCTCTGCCTATCTCTCTCATTTTCCATATCTTTCACCACCTTTTATTAATATTATACCCCCTCTGGTTAACTCTGCAAAATCAGCTTAATGCTGGCCAGTTGTATTGTGCGTTAAGGTCTGATATAACCTATGTATGTTAGTTGTTAAGATAAGTGGATCACGAAGCATTGGTTGGCTTTCATAGTACCGCTTCCTTTAATTATTAGTGTTCTGCTGGATTAGATAATGCTAGACTAGGAGTCTGATATTATAAGGTATTGTTTCCTATGAGTGCTGGCTTTAGTTAAAAGCTGCACGACATACCTGAGAACTGGAGTTGATTGAGTAAATTCTAGTCTGTGTGCCATTGAGAGTAGAGCATGCACGAATGAGGGCTTTTTGCCTATACCATTCTGCACTGTTCTAGTCTCGATTTTTTGTCTTTGAGGTACGCCAGGAGAACGCTTAATACTTCGGTATTAAGGTTTCTCAAGAGAACTACCCTTCATTATAACGTAATATTTGACGCACAGACTTGAGATTTGCACTAGGCTATGCAGCATGCCATGCGCACCAGTATCTCGTATCATTGACTCTAGCTAGACTTTATCAGTCACAGTAGACATTAAGTATATTAACCTAATTACTCTTTTTATGCATACCCATTTATTATTACACAAGCATTTCGCAGCCTAGTTTGATGTATTGAGACACAAACGACTTAGGCTCTTTTTGTTGATAGGAATACTGCATTGTCGTGGCGATTATTATTATTGTTGTTGTGTTTAGGATATTCTTGGCTCCGACAGCATTATATATTCTGCCTTTTTGTGTGCATAGCCTGCACGAGCATTGTTCCGCTGCCTGCCTTTTTGGGTTCCATTTCCGATACGAGCGTCTTTATAGCATCTAACATTTAAAGAAGATTCCTTGTTAGTGTTGAAGGACTTTAGTGCACTTTCTTTCATGCAGGAGTGCCTGACATTTATTGATTAAAGTAACGTAAGCTGTAACTTCTCTTACCACCTTACTTTGCATACCATAACCAAGCACCTTCGGTTATAGGTAGTAATAGGCTGTTTTCACATAACATTAAGCCTAGAGTAGACGCACATTTATTGAGAGTTTGATAGCCTATTATTGCATATAGAACTCTGTAGAATATTTGTGTTCTTTGTTCACTGGGAATATACATCAGAGGTTGGAGCTAGCGCTTTCCGTTGTAGCATTTATGCCATTACTAGTCCAATGAATAAGAGCCCTGATATATTTGAACCCCAGTCGTAACAATTGTTGTTCGTTCTATTGAAAGTCTTAATAATAAAATAATTAATGCTGATACATGTATTTCCTTCAACCTCGCCTGCCTTAAAGAAAATGTATTACCTGGCTACACCAACATACATATGTATATATATGCAGGGTGTCCCAGGAGGAATGGTCATAACTTTGGGAAATGATGAAATAAGGTATTCTAAGCCTAACATTTTCTATAAGGAGTATTCCAAATCTCAACCGGTATAGAGATATGGCGTGTTAAATTTTTTATTTTCCTATGTATTTCCCCGTATGGCCGGACTAACTGTCCTAGTGCCTACCATATCATCATCTAACTGCAATTATGTTACCATATTATTATAAAGATATTATAATTTTGTAAGTTACCAACTTATTATAGACATATTAGCTCACATTGGACCAATTGAAAACTATTTGACATGGAAGAGTCGATCACAGTGATGCTAGGGAGGACACTACATATATCCTTCAATATTTGTGTAACGGTTGAGATTTGGACTTTTTATTATGGAACATGTTATTCTTAGAATACCTTGTTTTACAATTTCCCAAAGTTATGCCCGCTCCTCCTGGGACACCCTGTATATATATATATATATATATATATATATATATATATATATGCTAAATATCCACAGGGAAGGTAGGAAAATAAACACGGAGTCCCAAGCGCTTTCATGTATTACATCTTCAGGGGACAGAGGACAGACAGAGAATGATCATATACAATGTAATATTATTGAAGTGCGAAAACCTAAACGAAAAATATCTAAAACTCATACTAAGTAATTTAAAAATATAAAGGAAAGACAGAGAGATATTCATCAATAGAAGACTCAAAGGATTATTTGAGGTTTCGATTACACTAACATCTCGTCATGAAATACATACAATAATACTTCAATAATATTACATTGTATATGATAATTCTCTGTCTGTCCTCTGTCCCCTGAAGATGTAATACACGAAAGCGCTTGGGACTCCGTGTTTATTTTTCTTCCTTCCTTGTGGATATTTAGCATATTATAAGTTCACGTGATGCTGTGACTTTCTTGCATATATATATGTATATATATATATATATATATATATATATATATATATATATATATATATATATATATATATATTATGTATAATATGTATACATTACATACTGTAGGTTAGGTATATTAGCAACACACATCCTCTTAAGGTTCAGTATATATTAACTTATTTAATTTTTATGTACCGGTACTTCATAAACAAAACAAGCTGTTTAAGTTGGTTTCTTCATATGTGGTTTGATTGTGTGTATCTACAGGAAGTTCTTAAGGGGGTAGTGCTTGTTGTGTGGTTGATTTATGTACGTATTAACTTATTTTTGAGTTTCCTCCTTTTAAGACAAATGTGTACATTTTTCGGTAGAAAAATGTATCGGCCGAAGGCCGGTTCCTCCTAAAATTACAGGCTCGGTATCGTTCGCCTGGAAAAATCGACACCTAAAGGGCACGAAAGGCCTTAATATTGACTAAGTAATTAGGCGAAAAGTCGAAAATCGCCAAATTTATGGAACAAACGTCTTAAAATTTCAAAACTAATGGGGCTAAACATGATGAAGAAGGCGGTACCTCCCCTTTAAGGCATCATCGTATAATGAAAGGTTTAATATCTCCTTCCTTTCATTCTATCTATGTCTCATTATCTTCATCAACTGTACATGAGTATATCCTTGTATGTCATTTTGCATTCATGAATTCCTCAACTTGTGTGTGTGTATTTGTGTGAGTATATCCTTGTATTTCCTTCATTCATGTATTCCTCGACTTGTGTGTGTGTATTTGTTTGAGTATATCCTTGTATCTCCTTCATTCATGTATTCCTCGACTTGTGTGTGTGTATTTGTGTGAGTATATCCTTGTATCTCCTTCATTCATGTATTCCTCGACTTGTGTGTGTGTATTTGTGTGAGTATATCCTTGTATCTCCTTCATGTATTCCTCGACTTGTGTGTGTATTTGTGTGAGTATCCTTGTATCTCCTTCATTCATGTATTCCTCGACTTGTGTGTGTGTATTTGTGTGAGTATATCCTTGTATCTCCTTCATTCATGTATTCCTCAACTTGTGTGTGTGTATTTGTGAGTATATCCTTGTATCTCCTTCATTCATGTATTCCTCAACTTGTGTGTGTGTATTTGTGTGAGTATATCCTTGTATCTCCTTCATTCATGTATTCCTCAACTTGTGTGTGTGTATTTGTGTGAGTATATCCTTGTATCTCCTTCATTTATGTATTCCTCGACTTGCGTGTGTGTATTGGTGTGAGTATATTCTTGTATGTCCCTCTGCCTTTATGGATTCCTTAAACAGTGATTGTATATTTGTATCTTGGTGTGAACGACTGTGTGCGTGTTATTCCAGCAGGTAAATAATGACCCTCCCGCCGCTGTTGTTTATAATTATAAAGGTGTAGTTAATTACCCTGGCGTGACACCCCAGGCTAAACACAACTCTTACGCTTGCTAACACGCATGCACACTCATTTTCATACTTTTTGTCCAACTATCCTTCTCTTTGGCCTCTTTTTTCCTTTACTATTGTATTTATCAGCTCCTCCCACATCGTTATTGACTACACTTTTTTGTCACTTCTTACTTTCTAAGATAACATATTCTTGGATATTCTCCCATTCTACTATGCTTTACTCACACTCCCTGACTACTCTCTGTGCCCCTTTCATGTGCCCCACCAGCCTAATCAAAACAATGTTGTATTAGGTATCCCTTTATCTTATTTTGTTCAAAGTTATTCGCCTTTCCATCTTTTATCCCCATTTAATGCCTTTGATAATTTGATGAATTTCTTCAAACATTTGTGAAAGAAAACTAAACCTACACATAAAAGATAGTTCATATTGTAGAGACTCGACAGCTTCCGCTCATATATATATATATATATATATATATATATATATATATATACTACTTTAGATCCAAGGTTTACTTTTTGAGTTTAGTAGTCATGGCACATTGGAATCTTCCATGCATTTAGTTTTGTTTACTCGTATTTTGTTGTTGTTTTTCTTCTCTTCTCTCTACTAATCTATTTTGCTCTCCGCTCCTCTTCCTCATTTGTCCTCTTATGTTACTTTCCTGTTACTACTACTCTCTCTCTCTCTCTCTCTCCCCATTCTTGCTGCATCTTATATTTTGCTTTATTCTTTTGCCTTTCACTTATCTCTACAAGCTGTTTTGCTCTCCTCTCCTCTTCCTCATTTGTCCTCTTGTGTTACTTTCCTTTTCCTTACTACTACTACTACTACTACTACTACTACTACTACTTCTTCTTCTTCTCTCTCTCTATCTCTCTCTCTCTCTCCCTATTCTTGCTGAATTGTCTTCCTATCTTCTCCATTTGTGGCTATATCTTTTTTGTTTGGTTTTATTCCTCTGTACTCTCCTACACCTATCACTGCTACTGGTCGTACTTCCTACCTCATGTCCGTACCTCTGAGCCCATCTCGTTTGTGTCTGCTCTCTTCTCTTCTATTTTCGGATCTTCTCCCTCTGTCCTTCCTTCTCTTTCTACTTTCCGCAAGATCGATGCCCTGACTACGAAGCTTGAATCCCTTCAAGAATTTGCCACACTCAACGTAGGAGTGCCCTCGGCCCAAGAAACCACTACGATGTCAACCGCCATTCCAGTGCATACAGTACCGGTACCGGTACCCACACCAGCAGCTACCTTAGATGTTGCAGAAAATAATAATGACTCTACTCTCACTCCCCCCCAGGACAACTTTCAGTTAGTGAGAAACAATGTGCATCCCAGTACCAGTACCAGGAAGGTCATCCCGACAACATGCCAAAACCGCTTCAAAATTCTTGCTATTGACGAGGAAGAGGAAACGGAAGAAGTTCGGCTTGTGGGCGACTCCATGGTCCGTGGCCAATTAACCGAGTTCTGTGCCAGGGCACCCAGGACCAGAAAGCGATTCTGTATCACAGGTGGCGGCGTGGACGACATTGTTGCGGCTGTGGAAAAGGTTTCCAGGCTCGCCCCCGCAAGCACTACGTACGTCATCCACGTTGGATCTAACGATGTCCAACGGACGCGGTCAGAGGAACTACTTTGCAAGTACCGGCGGCTGATCAGGTCCTTCAAGGAAAAATCTAATATAATCTTAATTTCAGGAATTTTTCCCCGGATTGATGTAGAAAACCGATTCTACAACATAGCTACCAGTACATATCGCCGACTAGCCAAACTCTGCAGGGAGGAGGACATCGGCTTTGTCGACAAGTGGGATCAATTTTACTATGATAAATCTTTGTTTTCAGGAGATGGTGTACATCTCAATGAAGTAGGAGCTGCACGTCTTGGTCGTCTGCTGAACGATGCAGTCAAGGATTTCCGTTCAAAAAACGGGGTCAACCCGGGGTATCCAGGGGTAGTGTAAGTCAAATGCGAACTGAAAATTCAGACAATGCACAATCAGTAACATCCAACTCTAATACTCTTAAGGTGTTTTATGTAAATGCTCGTAGCATACGCAATACATTTTCAGATCTAGAGGAAATCGTGTTTACAGAACATTATGATATAATCGGCATTACAGAATCTTGGTTAAATACGGAAGACAGAGACTTTTTAGCCGAATATACGCTTCCTGGTTATACAATGTTTGAGAAAAGTCGGACGAATAGAAATGGAGGAGGAGTTCTGTTTTTTATAAAGGAAAGTCTTAATCCCGTCTTAAAGTCAAAACCTCAAATTGCGAATATAGACATATCTTACGTACTATTAAAAAATAAACGAGGAACTAAAATAACACTAGCTTTATTATACAGACCCCCAGCTCAATCAGTGCAAACTGACAGTGAAATTTATGAACAAATTGCAGAAATAACTAACATACAAGATACCGTAATTCTTCGCGATTTCAACTTACCCGTGACTAAATGGGGCGATATTCTTACTTCACACTCTTGACACGACCTCTATGCTAACTTGCAAGAGAGTTAACTTTTTCAATTTGTACAATCTCCGACCCGTGGTAATAATGTGCTTGACCTTGTACTCGCAACTAAAGAAGAATTAATAGAGAATTTGAATGTTGGTGATGAATTCAGTAACAGCGACCATCGTACGATAACTTTCACTTTAAAGTTACTAGTAACAAATCAAATAGCAGCATTGAGAAAGTCCCTAATTTCTAGAAAGCAAATTTTCATAAACTTAAATCAAAGCTTAAAGAAACTGACTGGAGCTTTCTGACTAACAATAACGACATAAATACATCTTGGGAGTGTTTCACAACCACTTACCTTAAGGCAGTGCAAGACTGCATACCATCGAAAATACGGCGTCCAGGCCATAATGATAAGCCCAAATGGTGGAATAAAGATATTTCAGACTGTCTGCTTGCTAAAAAATTTGCTAATGATAGATTAAAATCCTCACAAAATGACGAAGAACGGGTGAAATTTGTAGACTACGACGCAAAGCCAAAAAGTTAATTAAGCAAAGTAAAAAGACCCTGGAGTTACATGTTGCGAATCAAAGTAAAACAAACCCGAACAAATTCTATAGTTATATCAGAAAGAAAAAAGTAGTTACTTCAACTGTTGGACCGTTAGTCAATGACAATGGAGAATACACCAAAGACGAAGTACAAATGAGTAATGCCCTCAATACCTTCTTTGCATCAGTTTTTACAACCGAAGACCTCAGTGATATCCCTACATCATCGCCGATTCAGATTGATAATTCAGATGTTCTAAGCAATATCACCGTTACAGAGAGAGAAGTATTGAATTGTTTAGATAAACTCAAGGTAAATAAAACGCCTGGACCTGATACAATCTCGCCTAGAGTTCTAAAGGAAGCTAAGGATGAGCTCTCCAAACCACTGACATTGTTATTCAATGAATCCTTACAGTCTGGGACTATGCCTGATCAGTGGAAGCTAGCCAACGTAACACCGATATTCAAAAAAGGCAGCAAATCCCTACCCAGTAACTATCGTCCAATTAGCTTAAATTCAATTGTATTTAAAATGCTAGAAACGGTCATAAGAGACAGACTCGTAAATCACTTAGAGGCAAATAACTTACTTAAAGATAGTCAACACGGCTTTCGTAAAAAACGTTCCTGTTTAACAAATCTCTTAGACTTCTTCCACGATATCCTCAACCTCTACGATGAGAGTAAAGCTGTAGATATTATATACCTTGATTTTCAAAAGGCCTTTGACAAAGTTCCCCACAAAAGTTTACTGCTAAAACTAAAAGCGCATGGAATACAAGACGGTGTGTTGAAATGGATACAAAATTGGCTCAGCGACAGAAAGCAAAGAGTAGTCATAAACGGTAAGGCATCTAAATGGACCAATGTAAGTAGCGGGGTACCCCAGGGATCGGTACTAGGACCAATTATCTTTCTAATTTATATCAACGACATAGATGAGGGTCTCACCTGTACAATCTCAAAATTTGCTGACGATACAAAAATTGCAAATAGCGTATTCTCAAAAGAACAAGTTGACGATATGCAACACAATCTAGATAAATTGTCATGTTGGGCCCAAATTTGGCAAATGAGTTTCAATGCGGATAAATGTAAAGTACTACATATCGGATACCTAAATGAAAAAGCAAACTATTCGATGAATGGCACTCAGCTTAAAATGTAAACAGAGAAACCGATCTGGGAGTAACAATATCGAGTAACCTAAAACCGAGTCAACAATGTTCAGAAGTTGTTAAGAAGGCAAACAAAATAATTGGCTTTATAGGCAGGTCATTTGAGCATAAATCCAAAGAAGTTATCCTAACTCTTTACAATTCTTTAGTCCGCCCTCTTCTGGAATACTGCGTTCAATCCTGGTGCCCTTATTACCAAAAAGATATAAACAAGCTAGAACGAGTTCAACGTAGAGTTACCAAAATGATACCTAGCCTAAAGAACAAACCATACGAAGAGCGAGTGTCTTAGAGAATTAAACCTATTTCCTTTAACCCAGTGCAGATTAAGAGGTGACTTAATTCAAGTGTTCAAAATCATCAAAAGCATCGACAATATGAACGGTAGTAAGTACTTCACTATCGACCAATCTAATTACACGCGGGGAAACGGTTGCAAAATTATTGGTAAATCTTTTAACTCACACTAATCTAAGAATTTCTTCTTCAATCAAGTTGTCAACTTGTGGAATGGGCTTCCCGAGACATTATAGACTGCAGCACCGTTGATTCATTTAAACTCCGCCTATACAAATATCTCGCATCAAACCCGCGACTGACTGCGTTTGTAAATGAATAACTTCATTTTATCCCCCCCTCAGTTACTAACCCATCTGTCCCCTACTAACTTCCTAATCCTGCCACGGACATTAGTTCCAGGGCAGTAGTTCCCTTTCCAATGTTCCCTTACCCACTCTAAACCACTGTTTGGACACTTGATCCTCAGTGTTTTGGAGGACAAGCAGCCTAGAAGGGTCACTAGACCTGTTATTGCTTGATTTCCTTTGTACTCCTTTGTACTTCCTCCCCCTCTTTGTACTTCCTTACTCACTTTTACCTTTTCCTCCACTCCTCTCCTATTTTCCTCTTCCTCCTTGCTCACTCACTTTTACCTCTCCCACCACTCTTCTCCTCCTCACCCATTTCCCTGCCTTCAAAAGATGCCACATTATTTTCCAATCTGCAGCTCGTCCCGCGGGATGACTCCATCACACACTCTTTTTCTCCTTGCTGAAAATCTGATCAGCTCCCAACTCGTCCTTCTTGTAAACACTGGACCTTTTATTTGGCGGATGTGTCCCTCTGGTGAAAGTTGAGTGGCTCGAGATGGAGACCAACAGAGATCGAGGACAGCTAATCAATCTTAAGTTAAAATAGTTTCTATGCAAAAACAGAGAACCTGGTTTATGTCTAGTACGGTGTGTTACTGTTGTGCTGGGTGATGTTAATAATGGTGGTATCTTTAAATTGTTGTCGTATTTGTTTGGATACTCAGCTGAAGTTTTTCAGCAAGTTTATATGGCATACACGATACACTCACCCCGATCTCATCACATTTTGTGGCGTTATAAAACTGCATAGCATCCCAGTTTGGCAACATATATTAACTGACCTCGATGGACAGTTTTTACCTGCCCATCACATGTTTCGGACAACATGTTGGATGTGTCCTGTTGGAAGCCTTTCATGTGTGCGGGAACCATGTTCACAGAACCAAATGTTGGGAAGGTACACTATAGGACTTTATAACACGCTAGGCACTGTTACACCCTACACGCCCACGCTTGGGATTTTAATTTGATTTGCATAATTACCTTCGCCAACGAAGTTGTAGGAGGTTATGTTCTTGCCTCCGTTTGTCTTTCTGTCTGTCTGTTCGTCCGTTTGTCCGTAAATTATGTCTTAAAAATTTATGGAACGATGTTCACGAAATTTGGTGGGCAGATAGGATATGCGCCAAGAAGTGATTCAATATAGGAGGTGATCGGTAGAGCGCATACCTCCGCCAGCGTAGACGGCTCATAAAGTTATGAACCATTTGTTTACGAAATGTGCTGGGCATATACAGTAGACTGTGCGGCAAGGAAGAAGTTATTTCAATTTAGGAGGCGATCGATAGAGCACATACCTTCCCCAGCATGGCGGAGGTATGCGCTCTCCCAAGTGCCTTTCTAGCTTCATAATTATGGTATCGTATATGCATTGCATATTGCTTTCTTGATATTTTATTTACCCCTTTCAATCATATGTACAATTTGAGTCGGGTTTTTAATATATTTTTCATTCATTACATACGGCATTCTTATTTTGTCTTGCTTGCTCTGTTTTTTCTTGGCTTCATTATCCATTTTGTCCCTTTCTCTCTTTTTTTTGTTCGGTGATTTTAATACTGATCTACTGTAGGTCTCTTCTCCTTTGGTGTTTGGCCTTTCTCCTTCCTTTGCCTATGATCTCTATTGGCATACTAAATCCAGTATCGCCCTCTATATTAAACTTCAGTAATCCTTTAAAGGGGATGTCTTAGGTTATGATGGACTCTCTTCTCCCTCATGTTTAGCCCCATTAATATTAACAAACTTAGACATTCGCCCCATTAGTTGGGGTTGATCTTAAGACCTTTTGCCCCATTTTTCTGTCAATATTTAGACCTTTCGTGCCATATAGGTGTCTATTTTGTTTTGGCAAGCGATAGAAAGCCTGTAATTTAGAAGGGCAGGACAAAATTTTACCGACAAATGTATAAATAAATCTTGAAGAGGGGTTTTGTCTGTTTTACATCCATCTTCCTATTGTTTGTTTTATTGTCAATCCTCCACGTCGTCCACTGTTCTCGTTATTCCTAGCCCATTTTAATTAATTGTATTACATTCTTCCTCTAATAATGTACAGCCGCCTTCTGCGCTTTGCAACTCTTGTATCAATATTTTGTTTCATAGGTTTTAATTATGTTTTCTCCTGTATTATTTCCGTATCTTATTATAGCCTATATTTATGTATTTATTTAGTTTTATATTTATCATTATTTGTTAGTTTCCTCCCTAGACATCCATCAACCTAAATATAATACCTCCAAGACCTACCTTCGAAAAACAATTGTTAATTTTTCTGTAGAAATGTGCCCAGGCCGGTTCTTCTTGAATTACAGATTCGCTATCGCTCGCCAGGAAAAATCGACACTCAAATGGCACGTAAGGTTTTTAAATTGCCAAACTAATGGGACGAATGTTTAAAGATTTCAAAGCTAATGGGACTAAGCATGAGGGAGAAGGGGGTTTAGAAACCCCCCTTAATCCACCTAATTCCATATAATTATATCTCTTACTCCTTGCAAAACAATTTTGTTGTATTGTTTCTTCCTACTTATTCTTCATATTCATCATATTCATGTATCCTTCTTGTATTATTCCATATATACAGTATGTCTTCTCCTATCCCTCCTCCTCTTGTATTATTCCATATATACAGTATGTCTTCTCCTATCCCTCCTCCTCTTGTATTATTCCATATATACAGTATGTCTTCTCCTATCCCTCCTCCTCTTGTATTATTCCATATATACAGTATGTCTTCTCCTATCCCTCCTCCTCTTGTATTATTCCATATATACAGTATGTCTTCTCCTATCCCTCCTCCTCTTTTTCCTCCACCTCTTATTTCCTCTCCTCTTTTTCCTCCACCTCCTATCCCTCTTCCTTTTTTTCCTCCACCTCTTTTTCTTGCATCTCTATTTCCTTCTCTTTATCCTCCTCCATATATTCCTGCACCTCTTTATCCTCCTCCCTATATTCCTGCACCTCTATATCTTCTACCTATTTATCTTCCACCTCTTTATCCTCCACCTCATTATCCTCCACCTATTTTTCCTTCACTTATTTTACTTCCACCTCTTTATCCTCCACCTCTTTATCCTCCACCTCTTTTTCCTCACCTGTTTTTCCTCCACCTCTTTTTCCTCATCCACATTTTCCTCACCCACTTTTACCTCACCCACATGTTCCTCCTCCTCTCCAGACTTCCATATTCCTGTTTCTCCCCTCCCTCATATATTACCTGTCTCTCTTCCTTTACAACTTCGGGATTTACCTCTGCAATTATTCATGATATTTGTTTTTTTATGCTTGCATTTTCAAAATACTCTGATTTATCACCTATATGTGATTTAGGAAGTTTAATCTTTCAAGCTGAATTCTCTCTCCCCCCCCCCTCTCTCTCTCTCTGTCTGTCTCTCTCTCTCTCTCTCTCTCTCTCTCTCTCTCTCTCTCTCTCTCTCTCTCTCTCTCTCTCTAGGTATACAATATTTCTCAACTTCATTTTTTACTATGAATTTTCCAGGACAATTGTTCTCATTCTGCTGGGGGTCTTGTTTCGCCAATTAGATTTGATGCCGACCTAAAGTCGGAAGGGATGGTGGGTGGGGTCTCTAACCTTCAGCTTTGCTGTCTTTACCTTCCACGTTATTGCAATTCCCATGTTGGAATTAAGTCCGGACTGGCTAGTATGGACTTCAAGGCCTTTGGATGTAGTGTATATATGTAACTCTCTCTCTCCATCTACAATTCAATCATATAACCACATCACAAAAACATATATAGCCTTGCATCCCTCTCTCCTCTCTGTCCTCCTCCTCCCTCCTCTGTCTTGGCATTATCGTTGTAATGCTGCTCCTCTTCCTCCTCCACCTTATTGTTCTCATGTTCCTCCTCCCGGCCACCACCAGACCACAGGCAGCCTCCCTAATACCCTATCATTAAGGGGGGATGGGCGTATTGATTTGCTGATTTATTCATAATTTTATTATTATTTTAGTGTCCTCCCTAGACCTCCATCATAAAATGTTCCGGCCAGAACCCGGTTGCCACTACACTACAGGCTCGCTATCGCTCACCAGGAAAATAATTGACACATAAATTGTATGAAAGGTCTTACTATTGACAAAGAAATGGGGTGAAAGGTCTTAAAATCGCCAAACTAATGGGCCGAACGTCTTAAAATATGAAAACTAATGGGTCTAAACATGAGGATGACCATCTCACCATTAAAACCCTGGCCGCCAAACCCAGAACCGTTTGTATTCCGCCGACTCTGCCGCTGTAAAGGCTCCTGCAGCTGAGCCAAGAAGAAGAAGAACAACAACAACAACAAAAACAACAACAACAAGAACAACAACAACAAAGTGTGCAGGAATAGAAGGAAGAACTGTTAGGGAATTACTAAAATGGACTTCAGGAAGGTTGGTTGGGGAAGAGGTGTCTGCTTCATGCAGACACTAAATGATAGGAAAGGAGGAACTAAGATAATAGATGAAATGGTAAATAGGCAGACAGTTGTAAATATAATCGTTTGGTTGGTGATAGGAAATGAGGAGCCAAGATTATAGATAAAGTATTAATAGGCAGACAAATGTTAATATAATCGTTTGTTTAGTGATAGTAAAGGATAGGATAGGATAATATACATTTGTTTGGCTAAAATGAGACGTTTATAAATTAGTAACTGTTTGAGATTAATAAGCTATATAGAAGCTGTGCGAACGTATTTGGCTTAGTTTTTGGGCTTATACAAAAACAGCCACACCTTGAGAAGAATGTTGGAGGAGGTTCATCACAAATGTTGAGGGATGATGACTTATAACAGTGATAATGATCACATGAATATAAACCTACTTTATAAATACAGTAGGGCACCCTAACAGCAACTATACGGTAATAATCTTACAATAAAATGTTTGTCGTGGAGTTGATTATTGTAACAAATAACTACGGCACATCATGAAGTTGCTTCTCAATTTTCAGCGGCTCCCGAGATGATAAGAGGCGGAGGAGAATCTGATTTATTGGAGACGAGTGTAAAGTGATGATGCAGGGATGAGTGATCGGTAAGAGACCAGTTATAATGAAGTGTTTATCCGGAGTATAAAGTGATGATGCAGGGATGAGTGATCGGTAAGAGACCAGTTATAATGAAGTGTTTATCCGGAGTATAACATGATGATGCAGGGATGAGTGATCGGTAAGAGACCAGTTAATGAAGTGTTTATCCGGAGTGGGAAGGAGGGAGGGAAAAAGATGAAGAGGCAAGAAGGAGAACAACTGAAGGAAAAATAGGTAGAATGAATGGGACTAAACACAAGAGGAGGAGTAAGAAGAATGAGAATAAAAGGAGAATGAGAAATAGAAATATGGGTAGGAGTAAATAGAAACAGAACAGTAGAAGGAAATAAGATAAGCAAGCGTTTCATATCACTAAAGATCTCCGACGAGCGCTGTCAATCACCCAGCCGATCCAAGCCCTAGTCTCTCTCCCCCATGACAACTCTTTCCTCTGATCCAGCCCAACAAGCAACAACAGAAGAAGAATAACAACAACACCAACAGCCAAAAGAGTGATACAAGTGGTAATAAGCCTTTTCGTCAATTACTTACGGAGGCAAAAGAAGATATGAATACCAAGCTGCCGATGATAGTATTGTGTTTGTTGTACAATCGTGAACATATACAGTATAAGGTTACACCAATAATAGTGTTTGAACCTTTAATTCCAAGTTCTGAATCATCTGGGCTATAATAACACATGGTATTGTCTCGTTTGTGTTCGATACTGCTTCAAATGGGTGTTCTTGACTGTACACTCATAGAGCATCAGCCAAAAAATGGTTCCCACTGGGTCCTTGTTTTATTAGGACGTTTAGATCAGCCATTTCGCTCCGGTGGGTTGACGATAAATGTTTACCTCATTGTTTCACTATTTCTCCTTTTATTTTATTTCGCTCCCTTCCTTATTTTTCTGTTTGGTTTAATATATGTTTGGCCTCATACTGTCTACGCATTGTGTTCCTTGTTCGTTAAATTTGGTTGGTAATTTTAATCCTTGTCGCTATTCTCGTTTTCCTTTTCTCTGTTTACTCTCATTACTTGAGTCAGGAGAGAGAGAGAGAGAGAGAGAGAGAGAGAGAGAGATGATAAGCCGGGATCTGATGGCCATGTTGTGATTGTTATAGACTCGTAAATGATCAGTTATTATAATACCTTATTACAGCTACCATACATCTGTTGTTTTATTACAGTGCTTTGTGGCTCTATTCGTCTCTGTTCACTCCATGTATACATTATTTTAGTTTAAAATTTCGTTCAGATTGTTTTGTGTCCTTGTATTTTGCTTACGTCAATGTTTTGCGTATTTTGTGTATTGATATAATGTTTGAGTACGGTATTTGTATAATGTTTTGCTGTTATTATTTTGTTCTTTCATTAGTCCTTATTCTTTTTCGGTTGTTGTTTACGTTCCAATTGTTTTCCTTTAATTTCCTTTAATTTGATTTACCATTCCTTTGTTCAATCTTGTAATTTACAGCTTTTCTTTGTATGTACTTTCTCCATGTTGGCTATGGTGTAATATTACGCTAGATTGATTCCATTGATTTCATCTTCCTTGTCCTTTTCGGAGGAGAGTGCAATATAGTCACACACACACACACACACACACACACACACAAATACACACACGCTGAAGCAAAACAAAAGCGGTGAGCCATACTATAGATCCTGAAAGACCGATGAAAAATGTAGAAGGTAAATTGGAATATATGAGAGGATTGGGGAGCGATTCCAAGGGCACTGGAGAGAGAGAGAAAGAGAGAGAGAGAGAGAGAGAGAGAGAGAGAGAGAGAGAGAGAGAGAGAGGTGGGGGGGCCGGGAGGGGGGGGGGGGCGACTGAACACCCCCTTGAGAGTGAGAGTGACGGGACAACTCGGTTCACAATCATTGGCAAAAATTATGTAAATCCTGACGAGGCCACCACAGTGTTGGGCTACCCTCAGATAAGCTGGGTTTTGTTCTCTTGAGAATCATATTTACATATAATTTAGTAACTTTCAATTTTTATCACGTTTGTGTTTTATCTCGATTCTTTCTTAGATGATTATTAGTAATTTGTCAAAAGCTGTTCTTATTGTATTATGGTTACCATATATTACAATTTTGTTTTAATTTGAGGTAGAAAGTCGACAGGTAAGATCTAAACACATAATGCAACAAAGCGAAGACAAATAATGCTACTTCACTGAGATAGGAGCATATCATGATATCAATTAAATGATAATGTACTATATTACACAACAATCTAAAATATATATTGCAGGTAATGAAAGAGAAAATATAAACAAACGAATTCGTTATATCCACACAATAAAGATAATCAAAAGGCTACACAATAAAAAGAGTATATGAAAAGGACATACAATACCAAACGAGAACTACAGAGTACCGTAACTGATAATAAAAATACTGAGGGAAATAAATACCATAAAACAGCCCAAGCTCACCAGAAAGAGGGAGACATGATTGGGAAGATAACACATATCAAAACAAAATCAAGGATATTTCCAAGAAAACTAGGAACATTTGAGAAAGGGAATGGGGAAAAGGGTAACACAAGAACGTTATAGCAAGAAGGACATAGCAAGGACACGGTGAGAGAAGGGGAGGTGGGGAAAATTAACGGGAGAACACGACGGGTGGGAGGAGTAAGAAGAAGAGGGAAGGAAGAGAAGAGGAGGGAGAGGAAAGGAGAGGAGAGCAGAGGAGGAGGTGGTAAGGGAAGGGGAGGTGGGAATAATGAACGGGAGAAGACGACAGGCGGAGAAGTAAGAAGAGGAGGGAGAGGAGAGAAGGAGAAGGAGGAGAAAGAAGAACATTCCACATCAAAGAGAAGCCTTTGAAAGAAAGCATAGGGCATGGGAGTTGTGGAAGATCGAAGCCTACAGACAGTTTTCAGAAATACAGGAATGGATGCAGTCTATCCCTAACATTATTAAAGCTACCCTTACCCAACGCATGCAGTAGTGAGGCATTGAAGTATATGGAATCCTTGAAGTACAGCATGGTTCATGATGGTAGGTAAACAAAATTACTTCTACTGTTAAGACATTGAACTAACTCCCTATAGACGCCTTTGACTCTCCACCCCCCTAATTCCCTTCTTCATCATCAGTTTCCCCTTTTCCTTTCATCATATTTTCATCTTCTATTTACCCCTTTATTCTTACACTTTTATGTTTATCCTATATTTATTTTCGCCTTTTCGTCACAAATATTTGTTACACGCGCCGCAGACATTGTCATTAATGCTACAGTATATTGTTCTGTTGTAGTTGGTCTTGTGTTCTCTTATGTTTTCCCTTCTTCTCAGTTCTTCCTTCCTCTCTCTTGGTCTTGTGTTCTCTTATGTTTTCCCTTCTTCTCAGTTCTTCCTTCCTCTCTCTTGGTCTTGTGTTCTCTTATGTTTTCCCTTCTTCTCAGTTCTTCTTTCCTCTCTCTTGGTCTTGTGTTCTCTTATGGTTTTCCTTCTTCTCTTTTCTTCCTTCCCCTCTCTCAGGCCGCCCTCGCCCTCACTATTCTCCTCACAATCTTGATGTTACGCCGCGCTGTGAATCAGGCCAGGGAACCCTTTACTCTCTAATCAGCTATTTTCCTTTAACGTGGGCAGGCAAGAGAGAGAGAGAGAGTGAGAGAGAGAGAGAGAGAGAGGGAGAGAAAGAGAGAGAGAGAGAGAGAGAGAGAGACTAGTGGTATAGGACAAATTGAGAACACTGTCAGGACTTGACCGTCTACAGCTTGAATAACATCAACAATATTGATGACTATAAACACAATAAATACATGGCGAACTATCATATAATTCCATGCTTTACTATACACTATTACACATGCTTCATTGTTTAGTTGGTTGTGATATGTGTGTAAGCGATGGGTCGCACACAAAACGCAGCAAGGTTGGACAAACATCTTGTTGACAACATTTCTATTTTACATTCTTCATGTTAAGTAATTGACTGGAAGAGGGTATAAGAGAAACGTTGTCAATAAATGTTTCTTCTCCTATGATTTTTTTATCTTATGTTTGTTTGCCGGTGCTAATGTATCAGTTGTTGGTAGATATAGACAAAGTGGTATTTAAAACCCTTCTTGAGACAAATGAGCAGGTTGAACTAATGAAAAATGAGAGAGACCCCTCAACCAATCAACGAAGTGTAGGCCTGATAGACTGATTAGTAGGTGGGATGTGTTGCCGGGAAGATGAGGTAGTGAATAGCTTATTAGAGATTCTGCATGGTAGCTCTGATAAACACATGGAACAATTGATGATGGAAGATTACAAGGAAGCTGGACGTGAGACAGAATCCGAGGATGAATGTTTTACAGACACTGATAAAATTGTTTTGTTTTCAAACAATAATCAATCTTTGGAATGCAGTTTGTATGTTCCCCCTTCCGCACCAATGTTTGTATGTTCCCCCTTCCGCACCAATGTTTGTATGTTCCCCCTTCCGCACCAATGTTTGTATGTTCCCCCTTCCGCACCAATGTTTCCCCCCTTTCTCTCGATTTCAGTTATTCCACAGTGCTGTCCCTTCTTCTCCTCTACTTCCCACGCCTTCCCTTCTTTTCACCATTAAATGTGTCAACATAAATATATTTCGACACCAGATATCTCTTTTGTCGGATCACCGGAATCGGCCATTTTATAAAATCATTGTTTTTTATTGTCAAGACCTTCCGATCGATGGCTGATGTTGTTTGGGAATTGTGAGTGATTACTTGAGCTTATGTGGCCTGAACCATGCTCAATGTGTTTAATTGCAACCAGCAAGTCACAGGTATAAGTTAACTAATGTTAGGGGAGAGAACAAATAATTAATGTAAACAAACACCCTAAATTTTCCGAAAAAAAAAAAATACATAAATACATAAATAATACATGGCTAAGTGTCGCTGGGTACCTTGTCAACCAGACCCTGTGACGTAAGTATTTGTTGAAGACTTTGTAGGAAGGTGTATAGGGAAGTTTGCTATGGTTCAGTTTATCTTCCCTTCCTGTCTTGTTTACTTTTCTCTACTCCAATTATTTATATTACAATATACCTTCCCTCACCATCCTATCCCTTTCCTCCCTCCTCTTTCATTCCCTTCTTAAACCTTTCATAACCGGTGACTTTATTATATTCTAGCAACTATTAGACGATATCATTCAGCTGAAAAAGGACGATTACCAATTAAAAGGCTACAGACTATCTCAACTAATCCTTTTAGATACCCTATATCCTTCCTAAGCTTCATCGATTCGTCTTAATGTAGTTGAAATCAAATAACAAAGACGTCACCGGTACGGAAAGTGTTAAAGGTGTCAGCAGGGTCAGGGGCCGGAGGGTGGAGGTAGTTTGGAGGTTTACCTTCTGGCATAAATTCCAAGAGTTGTCACCACATTCTGAGACCCACCACCAGTAATATACATTAGGCCTATACATATATTCTGAGACCCACCACCAGTAATATACATTATACATATATTTTGAGACCCACCACCAGCAATATACATTATACATATATTCATGATCTGCCACACAGTTATCATCCAAGGATTTTATCTGCTGCACCGCTCTCGAGGACCTGTGCTCCCTCACACACACAAACCCACCCATACATACACACACACACACACACACACACACACACACATACATACACCCACTCACTCTCATTCACATGCTCTCTCTCTCTCTCTCTCTCACTCTCTCTTTTAAAGATGTAGCACACACCTTAGTGGTGACAGTAGAGACAGGGGAGAGGAAAAGAAAAAGAGTGAGTGAGTGAGTGAGTGTGTATGTGTGTTTGTGAGGGAGCACAGGTCCTCGAGAGCGATACATCAGATAAAATTCTTTGATGATACCTGTGTGGCAGGTCATGAATATATGTATAATGTTTATGACTGTAGTTTTGGTCTCTCTACTTAACACAAGACATAGAGAAACTCGAATCCGTTCAGCGTAGAGCAACACAGTTGATCCCTCCCCTTAGAAATATACCATACAATGAGAGATTAAGAGAACTCGATCTGTTTTCGCTTAAGACACGGAGAATAAGGGGACAGCTGATAGAGTGTTTTAATATGCTAAAAGGATGTAGTAACGTAAATGTTATTAATATATTATAGATAGTCAAAGATGGTTCCACAAGAGGAAACAAATTAAAACTAACAGGCAGGAAAGCAAACCTAAGCATAACTAACAATTTCTTCACCCACAGTATGATTCGTGAGTGGAGTAAACTCCCTAATGAAGTTTTGACAGTGACTCAATATACAGTACACATTAAAAAAATAAATAAAATAGACTCATATCACAGAGAAATTGGTCTGCAGTAGAAACTGATAACTGACAAGAGAACCTGGCAGAAATGAACACCGTTTGCAGTTGAAGAGAGCAGAATAAAAAGTGAAGGTGTGCATGCCTTTTCCTTTCAATTTCTAGATATACATAATTCCTTGAGACAATTTCCTAGCCCTGCAAGGTTATTCACTTCTAACTGTTTTCATGTACGGCAAATTGCCGGAGGGAGCGGAAGGTGGGGAGAGAGCCTTCATCTTTGCTATCCTACTAGGATTAAATCCTGGCCACCTCGCAGGGATCGTAAGATCTGTGTGGCCAGTGTATCTATGTAAATATATATAAATCTCTCTCTCTCTCTCTCTCTATATATATATATATACATATATATATATAAATTATATATATATATATATATATATATATATATATATAATATATATATATAATATATATATATATACAGTATATATATATCGGTATATATGTATGCAGTATATACATATATATATATAATATATATATATATATATATATATATATATATATATATATATATATATATTTGTAGGTAAGAAAATTAATGAATCAATATATAAAATAAGAACATTGGAATGCTACGAACAAATATAAGCAGTTACATATCTGAAGTTGAAGAGAGAACGAGAACAGAATAAAGGAAAGAAGGAGGAGAAAATGATGTAATAGGCATTGCTAAGGGAGTCGATCTTTGGGATGTCGATCCTTGGAAAGTGGAGGAGGAAAAGGGATCTTATCTATTGTTGAATGGAAATAGGACGATACAGGAATGAGGGAAGAGGAAAGAAGTGAAGGAAGAGATTGAGGATGAATGGAGAGAGTGAGAGTGAGTTACAGGGAAGTACATAGAATAGTTTGTATCTCAGAGACCTTGTGGTTCATTCCAGGGAGATACTCGAAGTGGAAGGAGATAATTTATTTAGTGCATGCACTCATTACAGTGTCCAAAATACTATCCTTCTCTTTTTGAACTGCTCTACTTCAAAAACTTCAATGGGCTGACCTCGTAGAGAGAGGGAGGGAGGGAGAGGGAGAGTGGGGATGGGGGGTCAGGAGGGCCAGTGTTATCTCCCACAAACATTCCCACACTGCCCGCACTGATCACTATGTCTTTGATTGATATACTATGCCGTAACACCTGCCTTTAACCTTACATCAGATGCTATATCACAGCTCAACTTACAATCTACCTCACAACCTCTCACAACCTACCTCACAATCTCTCATAACCTACCTCACAACTTATCATAACCTACCTCACAATCTCAGATAACCTACCTCGCAACCTTTCATAAACTACCTCACAACCTCTCATAACCTACCTGTCAAACTCAGGTAACATACCTCACATCCTCTCATTACCTACCTTACAAACTCTCATCATCTACCTCACAAACTCAGATAACCTACCTCTCAACCTCTCATAAACTATCGCACAGCCTCTCATAAGCTATCTCACAAATGCAGATAACCTACCTCACAAACTCAGATAACCTACCTCACAACACTCATAATCTAGCTCACAAAACTCATAATCTACCTCACAACCTCTCTCAACCTACCTCACAACACTCATAATCTACCTCACAACACTCATAATCTACCTCACAACCTCTCTCAACCTACCACACAACCTACCTCACAACCTTACATAATCTACCTCACAACCTCTCATAATCTACCTCACAACCTCTCATTATCTACCTCACAGCCTCTCAAAACCTACCTCACAACCTTGCATAACCTACCTCACAACCTCGCATAATCTACCTCACAACCTCTCATAACCTACCTCACAACCTATCATAACCTACCTCACAACCTATCATAACCTACATCACAACCTATCATAACCTACCTCATAACCTATCATAACCTACCTCACAACCTATCATAACCTACATCACAACCTATCATAATCTACCTCACAGCCTCTCATAACCTACCTCACAACCTATCATAACCTACCTCACAACCTATCATAACCTACCTCACAACCTATCATAACCTACCTCACAACCTATCATAACCTACCTCACAATATCTCATAACGTACCTCACAACCTCTCATAATCTACCTCACAACCTCTCATAACCTACCTCACAATATATCATAACCTACCTCACAACCTCTCATAATCTACCCCACAACCTCTCATATCCTACCTCACAACCTTTCATAACCTACCTCACAACGTATACGCTCATAACCTACCTCACAACCTTTCATAACCTGCCTCATAACCTCTCACAACCTTTCATAACCTACCTCACAACCTCTCATAATCTACCTCACAACCTCTCATAACATACCCTACAACCTTTCATAACCTACCTTACAACGTACTCTCATGACCTACCTCACAACCTTTCATAACCTGCCTCATAACCTCTCATAACCTACCTCACAACCTTTCATTACCTGTCTCACAACTTCTCATAACCTTCCTCACAAACTCAGACAACCTTCCTCACAAATTCAGATAACTTTCCTCACAAACTCAGATGACCAATCTCACAATATCTCATAACCTACCTCACAATTTCTGATAACTTACCTAACAACCTCTCATAACCTACCTCACAACCTCTTATAACTTACCTCACAAGATCTCATAACCGACCTCTCAAACTCAGATAACCTACACCTCATTTAATAAGCCATCTTACGACCTACCTATTCCTGCCTCATTAATTACAAGCAGTCGCATTGCTTCACAAGTTCCTTCACTCCTTAAAATATTCACATCTCTTCTTCATGACTGTTCCTAAGCCATTGTTTATGTTTTCCTTTATTTTCCTTTTTGTATCGTCCTCTTGTTACACTTTCACAACGTGGCTTACTTAGTTAAATGTGTACAACCCTTTAAACCCTAGTAACGGCGACGTCTATTTTATTATATATTCGTTATACTTAGACGATGTTTGCAGTTTAAGAAGGATCTGTTGTAATACAAATGGTGAAGTGCGATAGTTTGAAGCAGTTAATTGCTGGAGACCTTTTTTAAACTGAATATAAACGATTAATAGTAGCCAGAGTAAAGTTAATAGGACAGCACCGGTACAGAACGGTTAACCCGAGAATAAACTTATATTTCAAAGTTTTTCTTACACTCAACAAGTAAACCTTGTAATGCTCTTCCCCAGTCTATCTTTCCGTCATCCTATGACTATTAAACTCCTTCAAGTCTCTCACACACTGTGTCACTCTCTCATGCCTTCTCAACTCAAAATCATTCAGTTGGCTTCCCTAAATGTTTACCTTACTCTCCCAAAGACGAACATATTGACTTCTCAATTTACATTATTTTGTTTTCTCTATGCGAGTGAGGGAGACAAAAGGCAGAACTGCCTGTGACGAGTGCCTCCCACAGAGTTAAAAGAGAGACAGGTCCAAAATCAAGGGACGTTCGAACCAAAATGCCTGAACACACGGAGTTTGAAACAAATTAAGGCATAGGATGAGGGAAAGACTGGTCTTGGGAGAGAGTTCCAGAGCTCAGCTGTTGAATAGAAGAAAAATTGACAATAACGTTTCACTCGAGGGCTGGAGAGCTGCACAGAGTAGGGGTGGGGTTTGTTGCAAGACGAATGCTACGTGCTCTACGAAGAGGGGGTGGTATACACTGAAAGATCTCTGAGGAACAATGATTATTGTAATAGGGGTAGAATAGTGAGAGATGCAACATTGCGGCAAAGAGAGAGAGACGGCAGAGAATTGGTGAGTGGATGTGAGTTAATGAGAGGGAAGACTTTCTGTTCTACTTTGTCTAGAAGTGCTGTGTGAGAGGATCCTCCCCACACGTGTGAACAATACTCAATACAAGGACGCATTGTGCCCCTGCACAGAGCAAGAAGCTGCGCAGAAACCCAGGAGGCGGTTGAGCACCAACCGTTATCCCATTATTACTCCTTCAAAGGTTCTACTATCAACGTAAACTAGATTTTACTGATTTTAACGATTTTACTGACGGATTTGATTTTCTATTACGAGCTATCTGACGGAATACTGATAATTATAATTACTGACTGATATATTATGAAGATTATATAAAAACAACTGTAAGGAAAATCATGATCTACTTTTTTAGCATAGTCCTAGTCTCTGCCATTGTTAGTTCATAACAGAACCAGCCTTTTTGCCCTGGGATGTCTCAGGTGTTTGTAGTCCTGTACTGTAAATCTACTTTACCACAATGGCTCAGTTGAGATAGACAAGGTTATGTAGTTTATGAGCTTATGTAATGATAAGCTGAAAGTGGAGTGTATTTTGTTATACTTCTTTCTTTTTGTTCTGTTTTCACTGCAAGAGAGAAGGAGAACGTATTAGTTTGTATACGACATGAGAAAGATCTACAGTAGAATGTGTACGGAAGCGGGATTAAGAGAGTTCGCTTTATCAATTTGTCCGAACACCGACCCGTGGTAATAACGTTCTTGATATTGTACTTGCAACAAAAGAAGAATTAATAGAGAATTTGAATGTTGGTGATGAATTCAGTAACAGCGACCATCGTACGATAACTTTCACTTTAAACTTTACTAGTAACGAACCAAATAGTAGCATCGAAAAGGCCCTAATTTCAAGAAAGCAAACTTTCATAAACTTAAAACTATGTTTAAAGAAACTGACTGGAGCTTTTTAATTAACAATAACGACATAAATACATCTTGGAAGTTATTCGAAACCACTTACCTAAAAGCAGTGCAAGACTGCATACCATCGAAAATACGGCGTCCAGGCCATAATAATAAGCCCAAATGGTGGAATAAAGATATTTCAAACTGCCTGCTTGCTAAAAAATTTGCTAATGATAGATTAAAATCCTCACAAAATGACGAAGAACGGGTGACATTTGTAGAGGTACGACGAAAAACCAAAAAGTTAATTAAGCAAAGTAAAAAGACCCTAGAGTTACATATTGCGAATCAAAGTAAAACAAACCCGAAAGAATTCTATAGTTATATCAGAAAGAAAAAAGTAGTTACTTCAACTGTTGGACCGTTAGTCGATAAAAATGGAGAATACACCAAAGACGAAGTACAAATGAGTAATGCCCTCAATACCTTCTTTGCATCAGTTTTTACAACAGAAGACCTCAGTGATATCCCTACACCATCGCCGATTCAGATTGATAATTCAGATGTTCTAAGCAATATCACCGTTACAGAGAGAGAAGTATTGAATTGTTTAGATAAACTCAAGGTAAATAAAACGCCTGGACCTGATACAATCTCGCCTAGAGTTCTAAAGGAAGCTAAGGATGAGCTCTCCAAACCACTGACATTGTTATTCAATGAATCCTTACAGTCTGGGACTATGCCTGATCAGTGGAAGCTAGCCAACGTAACACCGATATTCAAAAAAGGCAGCAAATCCCTACCCAGTAACTATCGTCCAATTAGCTTAACCTCAGTTGTATGTAAAATGCTAGAAACGGTCATAAGAGACAGACTCGCAAATCACTTAGAGGAAAATAACATACAGTACTTAAAGATACTCAACACAGCTTTCGTAAAAAACGTTCCTGTTTAACAAACCTCTTAGACTTCTTCCACGATATCCTCAACCTCTACGATGAGAGTAAAGCTGCAGATATTATATACCTTGATTTTCAAAAGGCCTTTGACAAAGTTCCCCACAAACGTTTACTGCTAAAACTAAAAGTGCATGGAATACAAGACGGTGTGTTGAAATGGATAGAAAATTGGCTCAGCGACAGAAAGCAAAGAGTAGTCATAAACGGTATGGCATCTAAATGGACCAATGTAAGTAGCGGGGTACCCCAGGGATTGGTACTAGGACCAATTATCTTTCTAATTTACATCAACGACATAGATGAGGGTCTCACCTGTACAATCTCAAAATTTGCTGACGATACAAAAATTGCAAATAGCGTACTCTCAAAAGAACAAGTTGACGAATGCAACACAATCTAGATAAATTGTCACATTGGGCCCAAATTTGGCAAATGAGTTTCAATGCGGATAAATGTAAAGTACTACATATCGGATACCTAAATGAGAAAGCAAACTATTCGATGAATGGCACTCAGCTTAACAATGTAAACAGAGAAATCGATCTGGGAGTAACAATATCGAGTAACCTAAAACCGAGTCAACAATGTTCAGAAGTTGTTAAGAAGGCAAACAAAATAATTGGCTTTATAGGCAGGTCATTTGAGCATAAATCCAAAGATGTTAACCTAACCCTTTACAATTCCTTAGTCCGCCCTCTTCTTGAATACTGCGTTCTATCCTGGTGCCTTTATTACCAAAAAGATATAAACAAGCTAGAACGAGTTCAACGTAGAGTTTCCAAAATTATACCTAGCCTAAAGAACAAACCATACGAAGCACGTCATAGAGAATTAAATCTATTTCCTTTAACCCAGTGCAGATTAAGAGGTGACTTAATTCAAGTGTTCAAAATCATCAAAGGCATCGACAATATGAACTGTAGTAAGTACTTCACTATCGACCAATCTAATTACACGCAGGGAAACGGTTGCAAAATTATTGGTAAATCTTTTAACTCGCACGAATCTAAGAATTTCTTCTTCAATCGAGTTGTCAACTTGTGGAATGGGCTTCTCCGAGACGTTATAGACTGCAGCACCGTTGATTCATTTAACCCTTCTTTGGCGACGCGCATCATATGTCGAGTGAAAGAAATTTGGACTATGTGGCGGCTCACAACATAAGTCGTGTGGCATTTTCAACACGTAATGTTGCTGAGAGAGAGAGACAAGTGGTGGCAGGACAGTAGAGACCGTATGACTGCTCCAGATCACCGCGGTGGACCAACTTACATGAATCCCACCCTCCTCCACCCTCTCACACTCGCTACATAGTGAATTGTGTGGGGAAAGTACCGAATTACATGGTTTTTGCACTCGTGTTGTGCGGTTGTTGCAAGAAAACTAGCGGTCATACAAGGATCGTTGTGGTGTCATTGGAAAGCTCTGTTTATGCCCTTTCAGGGATAGATACTTGTTTTACGCTCTGGGTCTTATTTAGGCATGAAAATGATCACGTAAACAGCCCTATTTTGGGTAAAAACACCCCGCTGGTGGGTACATATTATTTACCGCCTAGGCCGCTCGTTAGGTGTTAAACTCCGCCTAGACAAATATCTCGCATCAAACCCGCGACTGGCTGCGTTTGTAAATGAATAACTTTATTTTATCCTCCCCTCAGTTACTAACCCATATGTCCCCTACTGACTTCCTAGTCTTGCCATGGACATTAGTTCCAGGGCAGTAGTTCCCTTTCCAATGTTCCCTTACCCACTCTAAACCACTGTTTGGACACTTGATCCTCTGTGTTTTGGAGGACAAGCAGCCTAGAAGGGTCACTAGATCTGTTGTTGCTTGATTTCCTTTGTACTCCTATGTACTGAGCGGGACAATTTAACATTAATGTTATTCCAACATGATAATCGCACACACAATAAACGTGATCCTCATGTTTCCTGTTCATAAGCCCTGTCTTCCTGTGTTGTGGTTCTTAACTTTATTGTAATGCTTGTTAATATTAATGGCTCTGCATTTTACTCTGCTATAAACTGTTTAACCGCGGAGTTGTTCCTTGCTCTCATTTCTGTGTTCCTTCCTTCGCATTATTATTTTTCTTCTCGTATCTCTATCTATTTCTGGTATCTCTGTTTTTATTATCACCTATTTTCTGCTTGTCTTTTGTGACTTGGCCTATTGTATTCTTATTACTGTTTATGGATATCGTTATTTCTTGTCATGTATTTACTTCTCTTCCCCTCTTCTATTTTCATATCATTATTATCGTATTAGTGGCTGGTCAGTTATAATTGCCTAGTGCGGTTTCTCGATATGTTTTCTCTAACTGTATAACTTTATTTGTTCTTTATCTAGGTCATAGTTGTAGTGAGCTATACCGTATTGTTCATTCAGATAGTCATGCCATCTGTAGTGAGAGTTGCCCACATACTTACAATGTGATAAATGGAATGTGATGGGCCCATAGAATTCCAGTATAATATAAACAAATAATGGGAATTATTGTGAAATGTAATGTTGTTATCGTATAATTATTCGCAATAGTGATGACATACCACAATAACAATGTAGTGAAATGTGATGACATGTCTCCATAGAATTATTGTAAATTGTGATTTCATGTCACCTTTGAGTTGGATATTTTGTGGTTCATCGTCTACGGCTGGTTTAAGAATTATATGGTTTTTATTTATTGGTGTTGATGTGTTATTGTGTTGGGAAGAATTTTACAATGTCCCTATGTATAATGAAATACGTAGACAAACTGTGGCATTCATATAAACATGACCTGTATATTGTATGTCAGATTATGTGACATAATTATGTAGTTTATGTGGTGATAAAATAATAGGAAATAGGAAGTTATACCAAATACTTATTCTGTCTCTCTGTATTTTGGGTATTTGACTTGGGGTAAAGTTAATTGACCACTAACGAGGTTCGTTCTATAAGGAAGTTGGAACTGTAGACATCAATATTGAACAGAGTTACTAGCAAAATAAGGTTGTAGTACATTTATGATTATACAGGGTGTACCAGGAGGAAAGGGCATAACTTTGGGAAATGATAAAACAAGGTGTTCTAAGCCTAAAATGTTCTATAACAAAAAGTTCAAATCTCAACCGTTAAAAAGACATTGAAGGTTTTATATAGTGTCCTCCCCCGCCTCACTGTAATGGGCTCTTCCATGTCAGATAGTTTCCAACTGGTCCAAAGTGAGCTATTATATCTATAATAATTTTGCAACTTACAGAATTATAATGTCTTTACAATAACATGGTAAAATAACTGCAGTTAGATGGAGGTGTGCTAGGTAATAGGACAGCTAGGCCACCCTTATGGGGAAATAATTAAGAAAATGCCATTTTCAACATGCAATATCTCTTTACTGGTTGAGATATGGAATATTTCGTATAGAACATTTTACGCTTAGACTATTTTGTGTTATCATTTCCCAAAGCTATACCCTTTCCTCCTGGGACACCCTGTATATGCATAAGATCAATTCCAACATGTTTTTCTATCTATTATAAACCTACATTATTGTTGCATTTATGTTTAATACCGATGTTTACGGCTCTAACTTCCTTATGGCCTGACACTCGCAAGTGGTCAATTACTCCAAGTAACTCGTGCATGTAATTATGGCAGATTTTACGTTATGGTTTACTGGTATACAATACTAACTGGAGATTTGCATGTATTTGTTCATTTAGTTATATTATGTATTATTTTTTACTTTCAATTTCCTCCCAAGACCTACATCAAGCTTAACAAAAATAAACAAATAAAAATAAAATATAAAAATAAATACAAAAAAAGAAGACCCCTTGGAGATATAGGCTATGTGTAAATTTTCCGGTAGAAAAATGTTCGTCTTAAATGACAGGCTCGTTATCGCTCGCCAGGAATAAATCGACAACTACATGGCACAGAAGGTCTTAAAATATCCAAACTAATGGGGCTAAGCACGAGGGAGAAGGGGTTCCCTTCGGTGATGAAATGTTTTTGTGTCTTATTATATCCAAGCTTTGGTGGCTATTCAAGGCTACAGTCCATTGATACAGTTATAACGTTGTTTATAAGTTGTCATGATTTACCATATATATATATCTCTCTCTCTCTCTCTCATCATAATTATACATACATAGGCATTACCTATCCCATCGTCCCATCCCATCCCTCCATTCCTCCGTATCTCTCTCTTTCTCCTCACTACTTGTTTCATCAGTATTACCACCTTAAGGGATACTATTTATTTGGTGTATATTGTCACTAGAAGGCTGTTGTCTGATATAGCAGTATTGCTCTTATATTACCTCGAGGAATTATACAATTATTAATTGTAATATATTGTGTCTCTGAAGTAAACTGATAATTACAATATGTAAGCCATTCATTCATCAGTAAAGGAGAATTCGGAAAAACATTAAATGGAATGTTTTGTGTAGAAATAAACATAGACGTATATTATTTAGTTATGAAAGGAAGTGTTATAGAGTTATCCATTGAAACTCCAATCAAGGAGAGACAAGAGGAATCCCAGCCAGTGCTATCTAATGGGAGTTGTCAACCATAGTTGTTTAATGTCAGCCATGATGTATACCTCGCGGCGTTTTTGAGCTACGGCCAGACATATTAATTCAGCATACTTAGACCTCTCCTAGTTTATCCTTCCAATCAGATAAAAAAATGATATTATATTTTAAGCTACAATAATATATAGGTTTAGAGAAGTACATACAGTATGTGAGTTACTTGTTTGATAATTCTGAATCCGATGACATTTGAGCCTCTCCATAATGCAATTCAAGAACACGATAGAATCATCTACAATTCATGAAAGGCTTACCATGTAATCAGTACATGAAGTACACACATTATCTCACGGCCAAAGGTATGCAACATGGCCGCTACAATAAAATTGTTATCCGACCGTGATGCCCGCTGCCCTGCTCCTTTCCCCCTTAGTAACAATAATTACTTTGATTGTCCGGAGTTATGGTCCAGGGTTAGGGAGAGAACCACAAAAAGAACAAATTCGAACATACAATTCTCGTTTTGTTGAATATTTATTGCATATTACTAGTGGATAACTACCAAGAGTATATACATGTGAAATGTACAAATACTGTCTTGTTACAATATGTGTTCTAAATATTTTGTAGAAGCTTATTATCTGTTAAGTAATTGTTCTAAATCTGCAAGATAAATTGTTTGTTTTACCAATCTACCCAAAAGTTACCTAGACAATCTTCCCCACATTATTAATTCCAATACAATAGCTAATCTTTTTTAAATTGTGCTTTCATTAACGGTGATTCGGTAGATTGGTCTGATTTACTTAATAAATATACAGGAACATTTTGGAATTCTACCCATCAGATCAAATATCGAGATAAAACCATCTTCCTTGACAGTAATAACTATTACCAAGACTCTTTATTTGAAGACTTTCCCAGACTTCCCGCCGCTCCTTTTCTGGGAACAACAAGAGTAGACATACATGTATTTGTTTCTTGTTTAGATTGTTTTAAATATAACTTATCAGATTGATATTAGATAATGATGACGTATGGAAATACATTTTAAGACTTAATGTTTTCCTTTGCCAATTTGTTTATGGCGATTGTTATGTTTGTAGTATATTTTCCGAACTCGCCTACGTAACTTGCTTATACACGTAATCAGACACGGGTACACGGATACACACACACACACACATACATACACACACATATACACACTACATAATGTTTAGCATTTTATTATACAACCTGCGCCGATAACACAAACCTTTCCCCAATGGTTCCCCAAATAACGGTAATCCTGGACCCCTTCCCTTCCCTCCCTCACCACCAATACCATAACCACTCTCATTCTCCTTACTCTGTCCTGTGGGAGGCTTTACGCAAATCGCCACAATCTACACAATAGGCGCTGGAAGGGGACACCAGAGATACTGTACGTGCGTGTAATAATAATATTAATAATAATAATAATAATAATAATAATTGTCGGTTTATTGTTCATTGCAGCCCTGAGGCTGAAAATCTACAGATTGTTTTCTTAAGCCTAGGTCCAGTACAATACTTATTCTACCTTAACTACGAGGTCACATGCGACCTTTGGCGACCGTGAGGTGCCTGGTTTCCCACCAAGTACATACGCAGATGCACTTTGTATTGGTGAGAAGATGTTTAGGGTAACACAGGCTGATAGCAGCTTGGTTAGGGAGGAACTACGATACAATTATCTCCGTCACTATGACCGAAAACAAACTTTGGGATTCTGATGGTGGCTCGAACCCTGTCCCCGGCCCCTCGCGGTCAGCGCGAAACACAGCGCCTTAAACCCGTGGACCACACCGACCTGATTTCCTATCTAATATCTGTATTATATGTGTGTGTGTGTCTGTGTCTCTGTGTGTGTGTGTGTTTGTGTGTGCAGAAGACTAAGTTTTGTGGAATTGGAAAGCAGAACGATAACATATTAATTGTTGATGAATGGATGCGGCACATTACGCATCTAATATACAGAGAACGATAAGAACAGGTTCAACGTGTATACACATTCCACTATTGGCACCACTAGCAGTATGGCAACTATTTATTTTTACTGGATAAATAACTACATATGAAACAACATGAAAGCCTTTTCCAGAATTATTCAACTATGACAGATATTATGATAAACTATTACTTTCTGTAAAGGTAGATACGAACATTACGGTCAGTAAGACAGTAATGCCATACTGTTATAGGACTTATAATTATTTAACATTCAATTCGTATAGCGTCATATGTGTTATATATGAACAGGAATATTGTACATGAAGCTGTTAGAAGAAACTCTCTCTCTCTCTCTCTCTCTCTTTCTCTCTCTCTCTCTCTCTCTCTCTCTCTCTCTCTCTCTCTTTCTCTCTCTCTCTCTCTCTCTCTCGCTCGTCCCCTCACCCAGCCTCTGGCAGTCAACTCTAGCTTGCAATTTGCCGCATTTTTGCTCTTTTGTTTGGATGGTTTTCCTGGACATATATCTATCTATATATCTATCTTTCTATCTATCTATCTATCTATATATCTATCTATCCAGTTAACTAATTATCTTGCTGAATGTTTCTTTTCTGATTTGGTTAAACATCTATAAATGTGGTAATATTATGAATATGTTTGTATGTATATATTTAACTATATGTAGGTGTTATTCAAATATTTACACATATGTAAAAGGTTTATTACTATCTATTCTGGAATTAATGTTTGTTTTACTATTTATTTATCCATCTACATTGGTATCTATCAATATATCTCTGTATGTGTATCTATGTTTATAGGTTCCTCTCTATCAGTCTATCCCCTTCCATCTCCCTCGACTTTTTTCCACGGTTGCATAGCCTATATTTCCAACGTTTTTGCTTTACTTTTTCTATTTTTTTTTCTGTTTTTGTTTCTGTTTTGTTGTCTCTTTTTTTTGTTTTTGTCTTTCTATTTTTTATTTGATTTTTTGTTTTTGCGGGGAGGGGGCTTATAATCCTTGTCTCTGACTATGCTTTTCAATTTCCTATTTAATATCTGTATTATATCATCCAAGTACACTTATATGCAGAGTACAAGTTCCTATTGCAACCCATCATGCGCTCCTATTATATTATCGTACAGTAAAGATAACTAAGAGTCGTATGAGGGACACTAATACAGTATAAGCAGCAATATTATCTGTTATACCAGGGTTTTTCCCAGGTTTGTATATTGGTTATAGTGAGTTCTACCTGACTTGGGAATTCGGAGGTCACACAATACATGCATAGAAGTCAAATAGATGATATATATAACACCCAGTTTATTTATAAAGATCAGTTTTATTTAGCTTAACTCTTACTTATACTTGCATAGATAGTTACAAATCAATTAAATGATAATGTTATAAATCATTATAATACTATCCAAGCACGATCGAGGATCTAGAAGGAGCTCAGGTTTTTTCTTGCCTCTTGTACAATATAACACAATGACATATTATTAACACTGGTGAGTCGGATAACTGTGTGCTATTTTAATATTTATATATAACACTTTAAGCACAAAAATGAACAAGGGTTTACACTGAGTCAAAATATAGTGGACTCTAACGTCATAAAGCACCGATCACACTGGTGGTAATCTAGATAGGGTAAGTGTGTTGAGTCTCTAACTTTATAGTAGGTATATCATTTATGTACTGATGATAATTAGACAGAGTCAATATTTAGGGACTCTAACTATATAGCACACACTTTACACACTGGTGGAAATTAGGCTGAGTCGATATCTTGGGGACTCTACTTCTATAGCAAACCTTACGCACTGGTGGAAGTTAGGCAGAGTCGAAATCTTGGGACTCTACTTCTATAGCACACCTTACGCACTGGTGACAGTTAGGCAGAGTTGATATATTGGGATTCTAACTTTAGATACTTCGTCACTGGTATCGACTTGATGCAGATTTTCTATGATAACTCCAGAATTAACACTTGGAGGAAAAAGTTGAGGTAACAGCTTGTAGTCGTCTGAGACTCCGTTGGGCCGTCCAGCTTAGCCTGATGTGTGGATTAGTTGATTAATTTACAGATGGGTTAATGGGTATAGGGTCTTGAATGAGGCTCCTTATGTATCATGACATTGGGCCCCATCGGACAAACGCGAGTATATTTTTATCAGGGAGCTAGGGATACTCGACTATCCCGACTATTATATTAACCGGTGATGAAGTTCTATTGAGGTACTCTTGGTGTAGGGTCTTTAATATAATGCCCATGTCATGACACAGTGACAAGATATCAGGTTAACGCGAGGAGATAATATGATCATGACCAATATTATATTCCTCGACTACCACTTACCTTTATAAGAGGTTCAAAGAACTCGGGGCGGTGTTTAAACCTTTTAATTATATTGTATACTAACATGTCAGTAAAACAAAAGTACTAAGGACTTCTGTATGCAGAGTGCCGGTTAAGGTGTCTCGCAAATCCCTGTTACTATTCGAGTGACCTTGGCATGCCAAGTATCCTTCAGTAGTAGAAGTTGCGGATTTAATTATAGAAGTCAAGTGGGGACATGTCCGAGAGTTTAGACTTCTATTATTAAAAGTGCAGCCTATTAGTGACTTCGATGTTATTACTGTATCATGACACGTAAATAACAAAGATTCCTTAATAGGGAAAATGACTCCTCAGACCTATTGAGATATTAGGCATGCTTTCAATCTACTGAATGGGAGGGTAATTCTAGAGCTATCACCACTAACATGTCAGTGTTGAAAAAGCCCTAGAATTGCTTGCCCTGTTCAGCTTTCGTCGGGATAGTGACGACTTTAGCTGAGATGTCCCGGGGTAGGTGTTCTGGGGTCAAAAGGTCACAAGTCCGTCGGGGCGGATCTATGGGGATTACGAGGGTCCCCTTAGAAGCTGGTGGCCAGGTGATTTGGCATTTGGGTGGAAGCAGGGCGTAAGTGCCTGCTTCTGTGATTGTGATGGTGATCCTTCTTTCCCTGGCTGAATACTATTTTTCTTTTAAGAGTTTCTTGTGGGGTTGATGGTATATTAATATTCTTTCCGGGTGTTTAGGGATGTTCTGTTACAATGGCGGCAATCCGGGCATCTCCTCTGATGTTCGTAGGGGGCGTGGAAGTATTAATATTCTGGAAGTAGTGGTGTGTATTCTTCGTGGAATTCTGGGAATTGTTCTGTACGTGGTATCACTCCGCGGGCATATTTTGTGGTTGTTGATGTTATTCTTTTCTCCTCTTCTGTCTCACCTTTGTTCTTCTTCTTCTCGTTCTCTTTCTTGATAATGGGGGGTAGCTTCGGGATGCGGGGCATTGTGTTTATTTGTTTCTTTATTATTCCCGTCTGCGATCGTCCTCTCGGTTCTAGTTTAGTTCTTGCTTCCGTTTGTACCGGAAATCGTTCTCCTTGGCGGCAGCCATCTTGTCTTCCTGGTCCGTTGTTAATTTCTTGTTGTTTATGCTTTGATGTTGCCGTCTTGTCTAACTTCTTCTCTTCCTTCTTCTGGACGTTGGTCTTTCTGGTGGTGGTATGGGATGTAGTGCCTGGTGTTTGATCTTTCTCTGCTTCCCTTGTTGTCTATCATTATTCACTTTGTTTTAGTGTCTCCTTTCTGTTCTTGTCTTGCCACCTGTTCTGCATCTTGTTCCTCTGGAGTTTTCCTTTGTCTATTTATGGGTGTCTTCTTTAATTGCGTTATTTTATTATCATCACTGCATTAATGAGACCATTTGTCATACTAGTCAACATTATATATATTATATCACTTTGATTATTTCCGCTAATGCCCACATATTGTTATTATTATTGTTATGCGAGTACTATAATTTTTAGTTCGTTTATAATGGTTCGTTATTTTCACTATCGTGAAGCTGAGAACCTGAATTCATCAACAGGGTCATAACTGGCTCAAATAATACAATAATTATATCAATCTCTACCAATGTCACAGAATACACAATTTCGGTTCACACGTTTCCTTTCTTAGTAGCTAGGGTACAGTAATGGCATGAATCAAGTCTCATCTATAATAAATTAACTTAATTTAATATGGGTATCACAATAATATGAGTAAATCACTGTGAATAAATATTCAAATACTAATCAGAATAATAATGAACTCATGAATCAAATACATATACAATAATGTAATAAGTCACTAGAGAATCACAATATAAATAAACAGAGAGGTTGATCTCAAAACAATCATTGGTATCCTGAAAGTAAACAGGCAACCGCTAGGGGATTAGCTGAGAAAAGGGTAGATATTAGTTACTGCGAAGCATAAGGGCAGAACTGATTTAATTATGGTTAATAGGATACCACATGATAATCGAATTACGTTTACATTAATTCAGCTAAAAGAAGATATAAATCTTAATTAACTCAAAGATTCATAATAGTGAATATAATTTCACGGAGATAATAAATAATTATAATTAGCCTGTATGCGGGCT